>JAPXFY010000030.1:41591134-41601134 GCA_030674185.1 Monoplex corrugatus | reverse complement strand
GACAGACACGCCCACTCTCCGCGCCTTGTTGTCCGGACTCATGTGTTTTTACTTGATGCTAGAAAACGACACTGAAAAAGGAGGGACATTACTCTTAATCACACTCTCTCTCTCCATAGCTAATCTGAACGCAAACAAACAACGAGAAACAACACAGCCCAACACTAGATGGTCATGCTATAGCAGTCACAATTCCTTTCACAGAACTGCTCTGTAAAACCCAGAGAATAATGGGAACCTGAAAAAACATGAAAGAAGAATAATGTCTTTTGTATTTAATATGCGTTCTTATTCTTCTTTCGTGTTTTTTTTTCTGGTTCCTGTTTGCTTGAACGCGGGCAGTCACACTTGTTTTGGATTCCAGAGAATAATGGGTTCAAAATTCTGTTTCACTTTTCGGTTTCAGTCTCAAATTGTACAAAACCATTACGCAGCGCTAGAATAATTCCATCAGCAGTAGTAGGAGCAGCAGCAGCAGTACCACCACCATCACCACCACCACTACCATCATCACCATCACATCATCATCATCATCATCATCATCATCATCATCATCATCATCATGTGGTCTGCCGCAAGGTGTTGGCGATCATGGCCCTCTATACGAATCTATCTTTTGTCGCTGCAAGTACATCTCCTACCCTTTCTATCCTCATCCACTCTGCAAAACTGTCCAATATTTCCTCCCTGGGTCTATCTAGTGCTATTTTTTCTCTCTACCTTTGTTTTTGAGACTAGATGCTTAAATTTGTCTTGTCTCATAAAATGTCCTATAAATGCTGCTTGTGTTTTCCTAATCTTCTTTATTTAATGTTCCTTTTGTGTCTGCCTCCTTCAAGACTGTCTCGTTCGTTTCCTTAGCTGTCCATGGAATTCTTAACATTCTTCTTAGAAAACATGTTTCAGATACCCCAATCTTGTTCTGACTTTGGGTGTTGATTGTCCAGGATTTGCATCCGTATAACAGTATTGGTTATGTATAACACTAGGAACTCTTTTCCTGATGTTAATTGACAGGCATTTGTTGGTAAGAACGCTTTTCAAATTCTTGAATACTGTTTTTGATTGGCCAGTTCTGCTAGATATTTCTAATGTGCATCTGCCGTCTGGTGAGATGACCGTGTTTAGATATGCAAACTTATCAACTCGTCTCAGTGTTGTGCCATTTGTTGTTGTTTGACACGAGGAGATTTGCTTCTTTTTTTTTTTTTTATTGATTACAATGACTTCAAATCTCTTATCATTTATCTTAAGCCTTGTATATCTGCTATTTCTGTCATGTTTACAAGATTTTGAAGGTCATTTTCATTTCAATGATTCCATTTTCTTCATCTTCATCATCATCTTCTCCTCCTCCTCCTCCTCCTCCTTCTTCTTCTTGTTCATTGTTTCCTTCTTCTTCTTGTTGTTCTTCTTGTTCTTGTTCTTGTTCTTCTTCTTCTTCTTGTTCTTCTTCTTCTTGTTCTTCTTCTTCTTCTTGTTCTTCTTCTTGTTCTTGTTCTTCTTCTTCTTCTTCTTGTTCTTGTTCTTGTTCTTCTACTTCTTCTTCTTCTTCTACTTCGCCTTCTTCCTTTCTTGTTGTTGTTGTTGTTGATCTTCTTCTTCTTTTTCTTCTTCATCTTCTCTTCCTCCTTCTTCTTTTTTCTTTGTTTCCTTCTTCTTCTTCTTCCTCTTTGTCGTCATTGTCTTCTTCTTCTTCTACTTCTTCTTCTGCTTCTTCTTCTGCTGGTTCTTCTTCTTGTTCTTTTTTTTTCTTCTTCTTGTTCTTCTACTACTACTACTACTTCTTCTTCTTCTGTTTCTTCTTTTCTTTTTCTTCTTCATTCGCTGTTGCGTCTACATAGACAGACCTATGGTGGTGACCGTTTTCCGCCAATCACTGCCGGCTGCCATGGAGTTTGGTGGTCAGAGGAATTGTAGTTGGCCATGTGTCCCGTCATTCCACTTGATAGAGGTGACATCGCTGCCTTTCTCCCATCCTTCTTTCGAGCACGTTGAAGTATCCTTCCAATCCACCCCTCACCCCATCACCTTCTCCTGTGTCTATCGACCTCCACCTAGCTCTGCCAACAAACTCACCACATCCACGTTTCTCTCTGACTTTGACCAACTGCTTGACCACTACTGCCTCTTACCTGGAAATCTCATCATTCTAGGTGACATCAATGTCCACTATGACAACACTCACCGTTATGACACAAGACATATCATCAACTCTCTGTCCAATCACATTATGACTCAACACATTTCTGAACCAACCCATCAAAAAGGTCACATTCTTGACTGGATCATTTCTCGTGATCACCACAATTCAGCTACTGACAACTGCTTAGTTCTTTCTACCCGTCTAACTTAAGCCCTTCCATCTGACCACTCTGCAATTCTCTGTTCTCTTGACATTTCTCCTCCTTCCCGTACCACGCGCACAGTGACTCGACGCAATCTCAAATCTATCGACCTCTCCACATTTTCATCTGATGCCTCCCGTCTCCTTTCTGAAAAGTCACATAACCTTGCCGATGAATTCTATACTACTCTCCACCATCTTCTGGACACTCATGCTCCAGCCACAACCCATCTTTTACCTGACAGCCCCCCTACCCCCTGGCTCACTCATGAGATTGCCTGTGCAAAACGTGCCCGCCGCAGAGCAGAGCGCCACTGGCGCAAATCCAAACTCACTGTACACAGGCAACTTTTCCAAGTCTCTAAAACAAAAGTATCCACCCTCATTGCATCTGCAAAAACAAGCTATTTCCAAACCGAAATCCTGAATGCGTCTTCTTCAAAAGAACTCTTTACAACCATGAATCATCTCCTTGGCACACGAAAAGACTTACCTCTCCCAACAAAACATACAAATGAAGAACTCCCATCTGTATTCTCCAAGTATTTTACCACCAAAATACAAACTCTTCGTGACAGGCTTGACAGGACACCCTGTCAACCATGCCCACCTGACCCTTCCTTCTCTGGCACACCTCTCACTACTTTTACCCCAGTCTCACAAGAAGAAATTTTCAACACAATCAGATCCATGTCGTTCAAAACCTGCGAACTGGATCCTCTTCCAGGTTTTCTCTACTCCGACTGTCTCCTTACTCTCCTCCCATTCATCACTGACATCATCAACACTTCTTTTCAAACTGGAACTGTCCCAGATTCTTTCAAGTCTGCTATTGTTCACCCTCTCCTCAAGAAACACAATTTAGACCCAAATGAACTGAAAAATTACTGGCCTATCTCTAATCTCTCTTTCTTGTCAAAACTCCTTGAAAAAGTCGTCCTCAACCAGCTGAACTCTCACCTGTCTGCCAACAATCTCCTCAATCCTTTCCAGTCAGCCTACCGCCAGTGCCATAGCACTGAAACTGCCCTACTACACATTCTCAACAATCTCCTCCTTGCAACTGATACTGGCAAAGTCTCTCTCCTCACACTCCTTGATCTGTCTGCAGCCTTTGATACCATTGACCATGGTATTCTCCTTTCTAGACTTCCTCATACTTTTGGCATCTCTGACATTGCTCTCTCCTGGTTCACTTCATACCTATCAAACAGAAAACAAACTGTTCTCATCAATGGCACTTACTCTCAACCTGCATACCTGACCTGTGGTGTTCCACAAGGATCTGTCCTTGGCCCTGTTCTTTTCACTCTTTATACCTCCCCCCTGTCCACCATCATCAACTCCCACTCTACAAAACACCACTTCTATGCTGATGACACCCAACTTCAAGACAGTGACTCACCTGATAATATACAGCGCCTGTTGACTCGCACAACTGAGTGTTACTCGGACATCAAGAACTGGATGACGTTCAACAAACTTCAGCTTAATGACGACAAGACAGAAGCTATCCTCATTGGCACCCATCTGAAACTTTCTCAGCTGCCTCCTCTTTCTCTCCCATTATGTAACACATCAGTCCCAATTTCTGATTCAGCTAAAAACCTTGGTGTCTGCATTGACTCTACCCTCTCCATGAACAACTTTGTTTCTCAAACTGCCAGATCTTGCTACTATCATCTCCATCGTATAAGCCTGATCAGGAAGTATCTCTCTGTCGAAACAACTGCAAAACTCGTTCTCTCCTTCATAATGTCTCGCATTGACTATTGCAATTCACTCCTGTCTGGTCTTCCTGCCTCCACCATTCACATCCTACAGCGCATTCAAAACAATGCTGTACGCCTTGTACTCAAAAAGAAAAAAGCTGACCACATATCTTCTCTCCTGGCACAACTTCACTGGCTCCCTGTATCAAAGCGCATACAGTACAAACTAGACACCATGTGCTACAAAAGCCTCAATAACGCAGCCCCCGATTACCTGTCAAGCCTACTTGAGATCTATGTTCCCTCACGTACCCTCCGCTCTGCCTCCGATCCTCTGACTTTTCGCTTTCCACGCACTAAGCTCAATACCTATGGTCCACGAGCCTTCTCTGTTTCTGGTCCACTCTCCTGGAACAAACTTCCTCTCTCAATCCGTCAGCAACCTACTTTTGTCTCCTTCAAGTCCGCTCTCAAAACTCACCTTTTCTCCTCTGCATAAAATCCTAACCTCACTCAACCCCCCTCTGCAGCCTGTCTCCGCTCGGAGGGGAATCACTTTGTTTAATATATAATTGTATATGATATGCTGTCTATAATTTTCCATTGCTTTTATTCTTGCTTTTATTGCTTTTATTCTTTCTCCCCATTTATAGCCATGCATATGTGTGTGTGTGTGTGTGTGTGTGTGTGTGTGTGTGTGTGTGTGTGTGTGTGTGTGTGTGCGTGTGTGTGCGTGCGTGCGTGCGTGCGTGCGTGTGTGTCTGTTTCAGCGCTTAGATTTGATTTTGTCGAGATTTTGCGCTATATAAATATTGTAATTATTATTATTATTATTATTATTATTATTATTATTATTATTATTATTATTATTATGTGTTTAGCACTCTGGTCCTTTTTGAACCCACAACCTTCCAGTCGGTAATCCGTTGCGTTAGCCACTACACCACGGCGACTGGTCCTGTCACGCAGTCTAGTTCTTGAGGGAACATAGCATAGTGATCACCATCCCCATTGTCCTGCGTCATCATAGCATTGTGAACATTTGTCTCAGACTCTCAAGTCACTGAAATGGCTTAATGCTAGAAGAAAGAAACAAAACGCACCCTGTCTCATGGCGTTGGCGATCATGGCCCTCCATACGAATCTACCTTTTGTCGCTGCAAATACTTCTCCCATCCTGTTTATCTTCATTTACTGCGCAAGTCAGTTTAATATTTGTGACCTCTCACCACGAAATCAGTCTTAACTAGCATTTGGGCATTTTGAGATATACATATCACTTGAAAGTGTACATTCTGCTGATTATTTTGGTACTTGAATAAAGCTTGTACTCAAAAAATGTGGAAGTTATGTATGTTTAAAGTCATTAAGTTGTATGACGGCCATTTTGAGAAAACGGCCTCTAAAGTTTTTGTGTGCTCTCCTAAACATTTTCCTTAAATTTCTTTATTTGGTGGCTTTAACCCAGTTTGTTTCTAATTTTCGCTGTCATTATCTGAAAGGTGCACCAAAGAGCTTTCTATCAGTATATTACATGTGGGGGTCTTGTATAGGTTACGGTTCGCAATAAGAGACAAAATTCGGTACTTTTGGTAGGAAACTGCGTTCTTTCTGCTGCGATCAGTGCATTAAAATACCATTTTAAATTGATTAATAATATTTTTTTTCAAGAAAAAATTTCTGTGGGGGATAGATTATAGTCTACAGAAATCAATTTTGAGAAAAAGTCAAAACACCCCAGGTAGACCCTAAGTCACCTTTTCAGCTCCTAGTGCTGTTCGACTGACTGCGAGTTAAGACTGATTTCGTGGTGGGATGTCACATTTTCTCCCTGGGTCTACCTGATGTTCTCTTTTCCTCCAGCTTTCCTGTAGTGAACAGGTGCTCAAAAATTAACCAAGATCATTCCAGTAGTAGGCTAACAAAATACTAGTATAAAATATAGATTAGGTAAAACAGTCTGGGTAGGGCCTCAGGACCTGGCCAGCTCATGGATTTATGTGCAGGCTTAAGGCTCGTGCCATGATCACCATACACATGGCACCTGTGACGTTAGTGCATATGGAATTCATTCCGAGCGCGGAGATGTCATCTTGAGAAACTGAAACTAAAACTCAAGCTGCTCTAATTTCTCTTGCTTCATAAAATTTCCTACAAATGTTGCTCTTTTCCTAATCTTTATTAATATCCTGTTTGTGTCTGCCTCCTTCCTTCAAGACTGTCTCGTTTGTTTTCTTTGCTGTCCGTGGAACTCTTAACAGTCTTCACAGACACCACATTACAGTTCAACTAAGTAACATAACTCTTGAGAGTCACGGAGTTATCTCCCATGTAGAATTTCTCAAACCCAACACAGTTTGCACTACCCATTCAGCTAGCATAGACGCAGCCACAAAGCATAAAGTGGTAAGCTCAGAACATTAAGGAATGTTCTGAGCTTACCACTTTATGCTTTGGAATGTTCTGAGCTTACCACTTTATGCTTTGTGGCTGCGTCTATGCTAGCTGAATGGGTAGCGCAAACTGTGTTGGGTTTGAGAAATTCTACATGGGAGATAACTCCGTGACTCTCAAGAGTTATGTTACTTAGTTGATATTTAAAATTCTCCCTGCTTCCCTCTTATTTCCTTTGGTATCACATTACAGTTTCCTCAGTCTTGTTCTGACTGTGTGTGGTCTCCTCACGAATATGCCATACAGTCACAAATACAAAAGAAGAATTGATGCGAAAAGATCAGAGTACAGAGGAAATTCTCAATTATTTCTTCAAACGGCAAAATTAAAAAAAAGGTTTTTGGTTATTAACTTTACCAGTGGGAAATAATGCGTCATTGTCATTGTTATTGTCATTGTCATTGTCATTGTCATTGTCATTGTCATTGTTATTGTCATTGTCATTGTCATTGTCATTGTCATTGTTATTGTTATTGTCATTGTTATTGTTATTGTTATTGTTATTGTTATTGTTATTGTCATTGTCATTGTCATTGTTATTGTCATTGTCATTGTCATTGTTATTGTCATTGTCATTGTCATTGTCATTGTCATCTCTCTGTCTCTCTCTCTCTCTCTGTCTCTCTCTCTGTCCTCTCTCTCTCTCTCTCTCTGTCTCTCTCTCTGTCCTCTCTCTCTCTCTCTCTCTGTCTGAATGTCTGTCTGTCTCTCTCTCTGTCTCTCTCTGTCTCTCTCTCTCTCTGTCTCTCTCTCTCTCTGTCTCTCTCTCTCTCTGTCTCTCTCTCTCTGTCCTCTCTCTCTCTCTCTGTCTGTCTGTCTGAATGTCTGTCTGTCTCTCTCTCTGTCTCTTCTCTCTCTCTCTCTGTCCCTATATCTCTGTCTGTCTGTCTGTCTCTTTCTTGTCTGTGTATTAGTGTCTCTCTCTGTGTCTCTGTCTATCTGTCTGTGTGTCTCTGTTTGTCTGTCTGTCTGTCTCTGTCTTTGTCTCTTCTTTTTTCTTCTCTTCTCTTCTCTTCTCTTCTCTTCTCGTCCCCTTTTATGGGAAAAAAATGAACAAAAGGAAAAATGAATAAAAGACGAAATGAAAGAAATGAAAAAGAAAGAAATGGGGATTAAAATATCGCACACTGGGTCAGACCAGAAAACGTAAGGAATGAAAGAATAACAGACAGACAAGGAACAGACAACAACAACAATAACAGCAGCAGCAGCAACAACAACAACAACAACAACAGGAACAACAACAACAACAGGAGGAACAAAAGGAAAGTAGGAGCAAACAAAAACAGCCTATTTAGACAAGAAGAAAAGGAGGAAAGAAATCAGATAACGAAAGATGTAAGGAAGGAAGAAAAAAAGAAAGAAACAAGGAAGGAAGGAAAGAGGAAGAAAGGAAGAAAGTAAAGGAAGGAAGGAAGGAAGGTAGGAAGGAAAGAAGGAAGGAAGAAAGGAAGAAAGGAAGGAAGGAAGAAAGGACGGAAGGAAGAAAGGAAGGAAGAAAGGAAGGAAGAAAGGACGGAAGGAAGAAAGGAAGGAAGAAAGGAAGGAAGAAAGGACGGAAGGAAGAAAGGAAAGAAGAAAGGAAGGAAGAAAGGACGGAAGGAAAAAAGGAAGGAAGAAAGGACGGAAGGAAAAAAGGAAGGAAGAAAGAAGAGAGAAAGGAAAGAAAGAAAGGAAGGAAGGAAGAAAAGAAGGAAGGCAGAAAGAAGAAAGAAAGAAATAAAATAAGAACGAAGAAACAAAAGGAAGGAAAGAAGAAAGAAATAAAATAAGAACGAAGAAACAAAAGGAAGGAAGAAAGAAATAAAGGAAAGAAGAACGAAGAAAGAAAGGAAGGAAAGAAGAAAGAAAGGAAGGAAAGAAGAAAGAAAGGAAGGAAAGAAGAAAGAAATAAAGGAAAGAAGAACAAGGAAAGAAAGGAAGGAAAGAAAGGAAGGAAGGAAAGGAAGGAAAGAAGAAAGAAATAAAGGAAAGAAGAACAAGGAAAGAAAGGAAGGAAAGAAGAAAGAAATAAAGGAAAGAAGAAAGAAAGGAAAGAAAGGAAGGAAAGAAAGGAAGGAAAGAAGAAAGAAATAAAGGAAAGAAGAAAGAAAGGAAAGAAGGAAGGAAAGAAAGGAAGGAAAGAAGAAAGAAAGGAAAGAAAGGAAGAAGAAGAAAGAAGAATAAAGAAAGAAGAAAAAGGAAAGAAAGGAAGGAAAGAAAGGAAGAAGAAAGAAGAAGAAGGAAGAAAGGAAGGAAGGAAGGAAGGAAGGAAGGACAGTATTGAAAATGGAAGTAAAGCAAATCAGAAGGCAAGAAGCTTAAGATGACAGTGTTAGCGGATGTTCACAGGAATAACATCTCTTTTTCCTCTTTCCCTCCTTCTCACCATCTATAATACCATTGCCATGATTTTAATTAAAAAAGAGAAGAGAAAGAGAGAGAGGAGAGAGGAGAGAGAGAGAGAGAGATGTGTAGTGTAGAGTGAGGAGAGGTGGTGTGTGGTGGTGTGTGTGTGTGTGTGTGTAGTGTGTGTGTTGGTGTGTGTGTTGTTGTGTGTGTGTGTGTTGTGTGTGTTGTTTTTGTGTATTATTCGTCTGTTTTCTTTGTTTTATTGTTTAAGGTGTGTGTGTGTGTGTGTGTTGTGTGGTGTGTGTGTGGTGTGGTGTGGTGTGGTGGGTGGTGTGTGATGTGTGGTGGTGTGTGTGTGTGTGTGTGTGTGTGTGTGTGTGTTGTGTGTGTGTGTGTGTGTGTGTGTGTGTTGTTGTGTTTTTACGTCGACACCACTAGGTGATATGGCAATGTGTGTGTAGTGCGTGTGTGTGTATGTCGTGTTGTGTGTGTGTGTGTTGTGTGTTGTGTGTCATGTGTATGTTGTGTGTGTATGTGTGTGTAGTGTGTATGTGTGTAATGTGTTGTGTGTGTCTGTGTGTATGTGTGTTGTGTGTATGTGTATGTGTGTATGTGTGTGTGTGTGTGTTTGTGTGTGTGTTGTGTATGTGTGTATGTTGTGTGTGTGTGTGTGGTAGTGTGTATGTGTGTTTGCGTGTGTGTGTACGTGTGTGTGTGTGTGTTGTGTATGTGTGTACATGTGTGTGTGTGTGTGTGTACATGGTGTGTGTATGTGTGTATGTGTGTACATGCGTGTGTGTGTGTGTGGTTGTGTGTGTGTGTTGTGTGTGTGTGTTGGTGTGTGTGTACGTGTGTGTGTGTGTGTGTGTATACGTGTCTGTGTGCGTGCGTATGTGTCTGTGTGTGTGTGTGTATGTGTGTATGTGTGTGTGTCCGTGTGTATGTGTGTGTATGTGTGTATGTGTGTGTGTGTGTGTGTGTGTCCGTGTGTGTGTGTGTGTGTGTATGCGCAGATGTGTGTGGTCTGTGTGTCTGTGTATATCTGTATCTGTATCGTATGGCACTGTACAGTATTGTATTGTATTGTATTGCACTGTATTATAGTAATTGTGTGTGCTTGCCCGTACTTTTGGAAGTTACAGAGATACACACACAA
>JAPXFY010000030.1:41576134-41586134 GCA_030674185.1 Monoplex corrugatus | reverse complement strand
TCATGATGATTATGTTCATATTATTACTGGTATACAGTAACAAACGGAGAGAGACAACGTGTGACGTGAAGCGCTGAGAATTATACTTCATTTAGACTGTATAAATATAGACCCCATAATGATTCATACGGATAATCAGGTCTTGAAATGTGATGAAGATGGATTGTGTCTGATGTCGTTTATTTCATTTGTCATCTTTCACAGAGCGCCGTGGTATTAAATCTTCCATCTGCCTGTAATCATTATTAAGCTGACTGAACCCAGATGCCTCTCTGTCTGTCACTCTGCTCTGCCTGTCTGTCTGTCTGTCTCTCTCTCTCTCTCTCTCTCTCTCTCTCTCTCCTCTTCCATTCTTTCTTTCTTCTTCTTTCTGTCTTTCTTTCTTTCTTTCTCTTTCTTTCTCTATGTCTCTCTCTGTCTGTCTCTTTCTGTCTCTCTTTCTCTGTCTCTGTCTCTGTCTCTGTCTCTCTCTCTCTCTCTCCCTTTTTTCTTCTTTCTTTCTGTTTTCTTTCTTTCTTTCTTCTTTCTCTTTCTTTCTTATATCTCTCTCTGTCTGTCTCTTTCTGTCTCTCTTTCTCTGTCTGTCTGTCTCTCTCTCTCTCGCTTTCTTTTTTTCTGTCTGTCTTTCTTCTTTCTCTATGTCTCTCTCTGTCTGTCTCTTTCTGTCTCTCTTTCTGTCTCTGTCTGTCTCTCTCTTCTCTTCTTTCTTTCTTCTTCTTTCTGTCTTTCTTTCTTCTCTCTTTCTTTCTCTCTGTCGCTCTCTGTCTGTCTATTTCTGTCTCTCTTTCTCTGTCTCTCTCTGTCTCTCTCTCTCTCTGTCACTTATATCAGACGTAGTGCTACTCCAATCGAGTGAGTTTAGACTAGTGATACTCATAACTTCAAGAATGAACGTATAATTCATCATCATCATCAGTGCCCTGCCGCATGCGTTGGCGACCATGGACTTCAACCATCTCTATCTCTCGTTGCCCCGCATCTCCCCTACCTCCTCATCCCCAGCCACTCTGCAAGTCCGTCCAGCATTCTCTCCCTGAGTCTACCTGGTGCTCTCTTTCCCTCCAGCTTTCCCGTTGGAACGTATAAATAGAAATCCAAAACAAGTGTGACTGCCCGCGTTCAAGTAAACAGGAACCATAAAAACACGAAAATAAAATCATAACTTGTATTTAATACAACAAGATAAGACAGGCGCAAATTTTCGGCCAACTGGCCTTTGTCAAGCGTGAATGTAAGATCACAAACAAACACCAAATACAAAATTATGAGAAAAAGACAGAAACTTCCCTGCTGCTTCGTCCAGTGGGTAAAAAAGGGACTGAATGAAACCGCAATGTGTTTGCGAGTAATGGTATAATTAGAAATCTGGCCATGTATATCTATACGCCTCTCAACAGAAGAGAGATTGTCGTGTTTTAAGAGTTGGTGTCTGCAAATTTGTGATAATTATAACCACCTTATGTGTTTGTGTTGTGTCATCAGGAATGACTGTGTGTGTTATCCAAATAATGTTTCCATAATGTTTAAAGTGTGTATTATCAGAGAACACTTCATGATGTCATTTGTTGTTGTTGTTTTTTTTGTTGTTTTTTTTCATAATGCCAGCCATGTGTTTACATAAGTTCAAATGGGGCTTCGGCCTTTTTGAATAAATTTCTGATTCTGATTCATACTCTGTCTGTCTGTCTGTCTGTCTGTCTCTCACTATCTCTCTCTTTTTCCCCCCCCCCCCGCTCTCTTTTTCTTTTTCTCTTCCAACACCCTCTCTCTCTGTCATATTACAAGTGTGGGTTTCAATAGCTCACGTGGTTAGGCTTCGGATTCACATGCCAACGGTTTTGGGGTTCGATTCATGGGTCCGCTGCAATGAAACTGACCTTGACATCAGCTCTACAGACATCGTTGTTATTCTGGTGGTGTCAGGGTAGCATTACATAAGCCCCACCCTCTCTCCCCCCACTTCCATGGGAAGGTTATCCCTGTCGGCCATATCCCTTGAGGTGAGTCATCATCATCATCAAGTACCTTGCCACATGGCGTTGGCGATCATAGCTTTCCATCTGTTTCTATCCCTTGTTGCTGCAAGCACCTCCTTCCACCCTCTCTGTCTTCAGCCACACCGCAAGTCCGTCCAATATTTTTTCCCTGTGTCTATCTGGTGCTCTCTTTCCCTCCATTTTCCTGTTGTGACCAGGTGCTCCAATTCCCCTTTCCTCATAAAATGGCCTATAAATGTCTTTTCTTAATCTTCCTTATCAATGATCTTCTTGCGTCTTGTGTCAGGTGAGTGCCAACCTACATATATATAGTCGACTATAGTGGTCGATAAAGTTCAACCTAGCACTTTATTTGTGTACCCTCATGTGGGATCTCAGACTTAAGTCTGATGCACACAGACGGCCGCACACTGGACACTCAATGTAACACTCTGCAGAGTTGGTGAGTGCTGACCTATAATTATCAAATCAATCAATTAATCATATTAATCTCCCCTTGCAACAGAGTCAAGGCCTGTGACTGGATCAGATTTGCCGTGTTAACAAACAAATGCCCGACACATCAGTCGTTCTCATTACATTTATAATAATAATAATTATAATAGCGCAAAATCTTGATAAAATCAAATCTAAGCGCTGAAACAGACACACGCACGCACGCACACATACACACAACACACACACACACACACACACACACACACAACACACACACACACACACACACACACACACACACACACACACACACACGCATGGCTATAAATGGGAAGAAAGAATAAAAAGCAATGGAAAATTATAGAGAGCATATTATATACAATTATATATTACAATGTGATTCCCCTCCGAGTGGAAACAGGCTGCAGAGGGGTTGAGTGAGGTCAGGATTTTTGCAGAGGAGAAAAGGTGAGTTTGAGAGCGGACTTGAAGGAGACAAAAGTAGGTTGCTGACGGACTGAGAGAGGAAGTTTGTTCCAGGAGAGTGGACCAGAAACAGGAGGCTCGTGGACCATAGGTATTGAGCTTAGTGCATGGAAAGCGAAAAGTCAGAGGATCGGAGGCAGAGCGGAGGGTACGTGAGGGAAGAGAAGATAATCGACGAGTAGGATTGTGAATTGATGTCTCCTCCTGCTGAGTGTGAAAACCTTGTTTACATCATAACTCATAATGATAATCACTTCTTGACATCTGATCAAGATTAATATTGTCTTTTTGTAGTCGTTTCCGTTTTGTTTCTTATGTCTTATTGGTTTGTTTCTGTTGTTGACGTTGGTTTTGTTGTTGTTGTGTGATGGTGATGGTGGTGGTAGTGACAGTGGTGAAGGTGGTTGCTATTGTTTTTTTCAGAATATTAATTAATGAAATCTTGCATACACCCAGAATAGTTATCAACATTTGATTGAATCAAGATGCCCTCCACTTTCTATCTGTCCGTCTGTCCATCTCTCTCTCTCTCTCTCTTTCTCTCTCTCTCTCTTTCTCTCTCTCTCTCTCTTTCTCTCTCTCTCTCTTTCTTTCTCTCTCTCTCTCTCTCACACACACACACACACGCACACACACACATACATACACACACATATACACACACACACATACATACACACACATATGCAACACACACACACACATGTACATACACACACATATGCACACACACACGTACACACAAAAGCAGAAATCAATGAGACAGAGAGAACAAAATGACATGAACATTGAATACAATTTTACATTCTTTTCTTCTATTTTCCGACAATATCAACACAATAGGCCAACTGACATGTCTGCCGTTGTTAATCTATTTGTATTAAAACAAATCAAAGTATGATACCGCAAAAGAATCAACATTTAAACAAAATACACAAAAGAAGAAGTGAGACATTTCACAATGAGAACATAAAAACTGTACACATATAAGCTGTTCAAATGCGTGAATGTGTGTATGTATGTGTGCGTGCATGCGCCTGTGTGCGTGTGCATGTGAATGTAAAACGTATAAGCTATTCAAATGTGGGCATGTGTGTACGTGTGTGTGTGTGTGTGTACATGCACATGTGCGCGTATGCTTTTATTTGTAAAACAATCATTTGAAATAGTATTGAATGTGTAAGTACAGGTTGATGGGTTTCAATGTCTGGGAACGACCGTTTCACCATACGGCGGATGTACATCAGAGGTGGCCGGCGGAGTCGGCCAGGCCAAAACAGCATTCAAGAAGATGAAAAGCATTCTTACCAACAAATGCCTGTCAATTAACATCAGGAAGAGACTTTCTGAATGTTATATAGAACTGATAATGTTATGCGGTTGTGAGGCGTGGGCTGTCAACAAGCAAAGCCAGAACAAGATTGAGGCAGCCGAGATGTGGTTTCTAAGAAGAATGTTGAGAGTTCCATGGACAGCACAGAAAACAAACGAGACAGTTTTGATGGAGGCAGACACAAGAAGATCATTGATAAGAAATATTAGGAAAAGACAGGCAACATGTATAAGCCATTTTATGAGGAAAGGGGAATTGGGGCACCTGGTCACAACAGGAAAGCGCCAGGTAGACCCCGGGAGAAAATATTGGACGGACTTGCAGGGTGGCGAAGACAGAGAGGGTGGAGGGGTGCTTGCGGCAACAAGGGATAGAAACAGATGAAAGACCGTGATCGCCAACGCCATGTGGCAAGGCACTTAATGATAATGATGAACTACATGGGAACAATATTTGTGAATCCAGCTACTTTACGAGGTTTAAAGAAGAAAGTGGGTATAGATTAGGCCCACACTACGACAACCAGCATCATGAATCACCACACTGGCCCTGACATGGAAACCCCCAAGGGAAGAGAGAGGCCGGCCGAGAAACAGCTGGTGAAGTGACCTCTAAGCAGACAGCAGGCGGATGGACCTTACCTGGGGACAGCAAGAGGCAAAAGCACAAGACAAAAGACTATGGAGGTCTTTGTTGAGACCTGTACCCCAAGAGGGCGAAGAGCTTAAAGAAAAGGAAATTGACGTATAAGATCTCACCGATTGTTATTAAGAAACAACCAAGATATCAATTTTTACATTCGTCCACATCATCATCAAGTGCCCTGCCGCATGGCGTTGGCGATCATGGCCATCCATATACATCTATCCCTTGTCGCCGCAAGCACATCTTCCATCCTCTCTGTCCTCAGCCACACTGAAAGTCCGTCCAATATTTTCTCCCTGGGTCTCCCTGGTGTTGTCTTTCCCTCCAGCTTTCCTCTTGTGACTAGGTGCTCAAATTCCCGTTTCCTCATAAAATGTCCTATAAATGTTGCCTGTCTTTTTTCTAATCTTCCTTATCAATATTCTCTTTGTGTACGTGTCTGCCCCCATCAAGACTGTCTCGTCTGTTTTCTTTGCTGTCCACGGAACTCTCAAATTACAGCAAATGACAATGAAATGTTGACTGACTCCCTGGTACAAAGAACGCTTGGCATGTCAGCCGTTCTACGCTACGTTTCCACAGAAGTTAAGAGGCGTGTAGGATTGTGAATTGACGTCTGCTGTTGGCTTTCAAAATATTGACAGCATCAAAACTCACGATGATAATCATTTCTTGACATCTGATGAAGATTAACTGTCTTTCTCTTCGTCTCTAGTTTAAGTATTACATGCTGTTGTTGTTGCTGCTGCTGCTGTTGTTGTCTTTCACAATATTAAATCTTCTAAATATCCAAACTGATTATTACAGTTTGAAAGAACCCAGACGTGTCACTGTCTCTTTCTCTGTCTCTCTGTCTCTCTGTCGCTCTCTCTGTCTCTCTGTCTCTCTGTCGCTCTCTCTGTCTCTCTGTCTCTCTGTCGCTCTCTCTGTCTGTCTGTCTTTGTCTGTCTCTCTGTCGCTCTCTCTGTCTGTCTGTCTTTGTCTGTCTCTCTGTCGCTCTCTCTGTCTGTCTGTCTTTGTCTGTCTCTCTGTCGCTCTCTCTGTCTGTCTGTCTTTGTCTGTCTCTCTGTCGCTCTCTCTGTCTCTCTCTGTCTTTGTCTGTCTCTCTGTCGCTCTCTCTGTCTCTCTCTGTCTTTGTCTGTCTCTCTGTCGCTCTCTCTGTCTGTCTGTCTTTGTCTGTCTCTCTGTCGCTCTCTCTGTCTCTCTCTGTCTTTGTCTGTCTCTCTGTCGCTCTCTCTGTCTCTCTCTGTCTTTGTCTGTCTCTCTGTCGCTCTCTCTGTCTCTCTCTGTCTTTGTCTGTCTCTCTGTCGCTCTCTCTGTCTCTCTCTGTCTTTGTCTGTCTCTCTGTCGCTCTCTCTGTCTCTCCCTGTCTTTGTCTGTCTCTCTGTCGCTCTCTCTGTCTCTCTCTGTCTTTGTCTGTCTCTCTGTCGCTCTCTCTGTCTCTCTCTGTCTTTGTCTGTGTCTCTGTCGCTCTCTCTGTCTCTCTCTGTCTTTGTCTGTCTCTCTGTCGCTCTCTCTGTCTCTCTCTGTCTTTGTCTGTCTCTCTGTCGCTCTCTCTGTCTCTCCCTGTCTTTGTCTGTCTCTCTGTCGCTCTCTCTGTCTCTCTCTGTCTTTGTCTGTCTCTCTGTCGCTCTCTCTGTCTCTCTCTGTCTTTGCCTGTCTCTCTGTCGCTCTCTCTGTCTCTCTCTGTCTTTGTCTGTCTCTCTGTCGCTCTCTCTGTCGCTCTCTGTCTTTGTCTGTCTCTCTGTCGCTCTCTCTGTCTCTCTCTGTCTTTGTCTGTCTCTCTGTCGCTCTCTCTGTCTCTCCCTGTCTTTGTCTGTCTCTCTGTCGCTCTCTCTGTCTCTCCCTGTCTTTGTCTGTCTCTCTGTCGCTCTCTCTGTCTCTCCCTGTCTTTGTCTGTCTCTCTGTCGCTCTCTCTGTCTCTCCCTGTCTTTGTCTGTCTCTCTGTCGCTCTCTCTGTCTCTCCCTGTCTTTGTCTGTCTCTCTGTCTGTCTCTCTGTCTCTCTGTCTCTCTCTCTGTCTCTCTGTCTCTCTCTCTGTCTCTCTGTCGCTCTCTCTGTCTCTCTGTCTGTCTCTCTGTCTCTCTGTCTGTCTCTCTGTCTCTCTGTCTCTCTGTCTCTCTGTCTGTCTCTCTGTCTCTCTCTCTGTCTCTCTGTCGCTGTCTCTGTCTCTCTGTCTCTCTCTCTGTCTCTCTCTCTGTCTCTCTGTCTCTTCTGTCTCTCTGTCTGTCTCTCTGTATCTCTGTCTCTCTGTTGCTCTGTCTCTCTGTCTCTCTGTCTGTCTCTCTGTCGTCTCTCTGTCTCTCTGTCGCTCTCTCTGTCTCTCTGTCGTCTCTCTGTCTCTCTGTCTCTCTGTCTCTCTTGTCTCTCTGTCGTCTCTCTGTCTCTCTGTCGCTCTCTCTGTCTCTCCTGTCTTTGTCTGTCTCTCTGTCGCTCTCTCTGTCTTCTGTCTCTCCCTGTCTTTGTCTGTCTCTCTTTTTCTGTGTCTGTCTGTCTGTAGGTATCCTCTGCCTGTCTTTGTCTGTCCTCTCTGTTCTCTGTGCTCTGTCTCTCTGTCTTTGTCTTCTCTCTTTCCCGTGCTGTCTGTCAGTCTTCTCTCTTCTCGCTCTCGTCGCTCTCTTCTAATCATTACAGGTGCATGTAATTAGTCCACAAAATTGGATTCGAAGAGAACTGAGAGATAAATTGTAAGCTACATTATACAACAATTTCCATTCTTATCCAACCTCTGGCAGTCTAAAATGAAAGGGTATCAGTTACATTGCGCTTTTACTCTGTGTGCTGATATAATGTTTACTTCTCTTTAAGACAGAGGTAAATCATAATCTTACCAACTGCCGCGTTTGCTGACGTACCTTCAGCTGTTTTGTCAATCAGATCATTACACACGATGCCACACTGAGATGGACCCAAACAATTTACTTGTGTATTGCTTCTATTAAACGATGAATTACATATAAATATTTCAAACATAAAAGTAGACTTTCCCTTAGTTTTGGAACATTTCAGGACCAGTAATACAGATTTCGAGTCTACATATAATAAAACACAGAAAAAAATTAATGTGAGATGTACTACATAGTTCGGTGCCATCAAGATATCAAATAATTCTGCTGTGGAGTTTGAATGTCCCTTTCCTAAACAGTAAAACCTTTTTGTGATTTACATTTTGTAATTATAAAGCCAGGGCCTGGTTCACCATGATCTAAAACAGAGCCATCAGGAACTATTGTTAGTGATGCAGATCTACTTTTACTTAGATATGATAGTTAATTATTTGCTAAAGGGTGTGGCTCAGTGTCTTTCTTCTTGTCATTGTAAAATGTGATCGATAACAAAATTCGCGATCGACAATTATCACGCGTTTCCACCGTCCTCACTCTTTGGGGAAAGCGGACGCCAGTTTTCAATGTAAGTTCCGTGTCTACATCATCATCATCATCAGGTGCCCTGCCGCATGGCGTTGGCGACCATGGACTTCCATCTCTCTCTGTCTCTCGTTGCTCCTAGCATCTCCCCCACCCTCCTCATCCCCAGCCACTCTGCAAGTCCGTCCAGCATTTTCTCCCTGGGTCTACCTGGTGCTCTCTTTCCCTCCAGCTTTCCCGTTGTGACCAGGTGCTCCAAATCCCCTTTCCTCATAAAATGGCCTATAAATGTTGCCTGTCTTTTCCTAATCTTCCTTATGAGTGATCTACTTGTGTCTGCCTCCATCAAGACTGTCTCGTTTGTTTTCTTTGCTGTCCATGGAACTCCCAACATTCTTCTGAGAAACCACATCTCGGCTGCCTCAATCTTGCTCTGGCTTTGCTTGCTGACTGTCCACGCCTCGCATCCGTACAACAGTATTGGTTCTATACAACATTCAAGGACTCTCTTCCTGATGTTACTTGATAGGCATTTGTTGGTAAGAACGCTTGTCATCTTCTTCGTGTCTACATAATTAGGTATTACACTGTACATTTGGTCTGATCATAAATTCAGCAGCTGACAATTTCCTCCATTCTTCCTACTGGTCAAAGGAAGGAGATGTGCTGTTTTATGTTTTATATAAATATTTCTTCCGTTTTTTTGCTTGCAAAGATATTTCATGTTTTAACTTTGCAGGTATTCTATCCAACTTCTGAAGTTTTCTTCAAATGACATTTCGAAACCGAAAAATATATGTCTTTGCCATTAGCCAAAGTTTGATATGGCTTAAGTTGTTGTAAGATACACCAACGTTTTAGTGTTCTTTCCAAACGTCAGGCATACAACTGTTTCACCAGACTGTTACTTTGATGTCGTGTGAACGCAATACATTTCTAGAAAATAATCTTAAAGAGTGAATACTCTTCTTCTTCTTGGCGTACGCTGCTACACAATCAGCTGAGTCCGGGTGATGAATGCAGCCGTCTTTTCCAGCTCCTGTCTGCAGCCATGGAGTTTGGTTGTCAGCGGAGTGTCTGTCGGCCACACGTCCTGTCTTGCCACCTGGTGAAGGGGACATCTTTGGAGTATTTCTCCAGTGAATAAAATGCTGTCCACCTGTACTGTTGATTTTTTTTTATCGACCAATGGAAGAAGCGCATCTGTAACTTCCGGTGACATATTTTCCGTCTAATATCACTTATAGTGAAACGACGTTAAATCAAAGAACGAACGAACGAACGTGACATATTTTTTAATTCATACGACATGTGGCTATCAAAAAGTGGATCTTTAAATTCTTTTCATTGTTCAGTTCTCCTGTTTTACCTCCCTTATTTCTTTATATCAGCTATGAAAAATTACCTGCTCTTGAAAAGAGCTGTGCACATTCCTCGGCTTTGTCACACGATGCAGCACATTCTTTACCTTTATCTTGTAGGAAATTGAGACAAATAAACACTTTTTGTTTTATTTCTTTAACCTTATTTCAAATTTTAGAAAGATCCTTTAACTTTAAAATTTGTGTAGAACAAAACTCTGACCAGTACTGTTTCTGACTTGAGCTATGATTTTGTTCGAGTTGATTTTTACCACTTTCATATTGTAATGATTTTCTGCAGGTTAGTTTTTTTTTTCAAATAAATCTTGTACGTTTTCTTTTCATTCTTTGCTCTTTCATATAATTCATTTCA
>JAPXFY010000030.1:41558634-41568634 GCA_030674185.1 Monoplex corrugatus | reverse complement strand
AAATTTTATCTGGACGAAGGTCTGTGAGAAGATTCTTTAAGGAGTTTGCAGTCCTATGCTTATGTCTTACATAGTGTAGACATTTACTTTATGTACTTTCACACATAAATCCTTGTGCAAGAAAGGCAGAAAACCACACACTGTCTTTACTGACTTCAAAAAAGCCTTTGATTCTGTTATTCATGATACACTTTTGCAATGAAATAGAAATCAGGGTGTGAAAGGAATTGTTCTTGCACCAGTAGCAGATAGGTGCGCATCATTGTTTTCATGTACACTTAGAAATAGTAAGATTTCTGAGATGTCTGAACGTTCAGTTGGAGTGATTCTAGGATGTGTTCCGAGTCCAATTTTTATTTTCTGTATTTATCAACCTGTCAGCAGATTGTATAGACGTCAAAGCAAACACAGTATTTACTTATTTTAGAGCACGGTTGGATTCTCAAATGATTTTGTAGCACTACTGTCAGCTACACCCAATGGCCTTCAGAATCCTTAACAACACGAAATTGACCGTAAATACTGACAGGACCAACTGATAGTACCAAGGAAAAGAACTTTTCTGGGAAAACATGAGAAATGGTTTTATGACAGAAGAATGCTGCAAGTTGTGAACAATGACTGACGTCCCAGAGTTGTGAACAATGACTGACATCCCAGAGTTGTGAACAATGACTGACATCCCAGAGTTGTGAACAATGACTGACATCCCAGAGTTGTGAACAATGACTGACATCCCAGAGTTGTGAACAATGACTGACATCCCAGAGTTGTGAACAATGACTGACATCCCAGAGTTGTGAACAATGGCTGACATCCCAGAGTTGTGAACAATGGCTGACATCCCAGAGTTGTGAACAATGACTGACATCCCAGAGTTGTGAACAATGACTGACATCCCAGAGTTGTGAACAATGACTGACATCCCAGAGTTGTGAACAATGACTGACATCCCAGAGTTGTGAACAATGACTGACATCCCAGAGTTGTGAACAATGACTGACATCCCAGAGTTGTGAACAATGACTGACATCCCAGAGTTGTGAACAATGACTGACATCCCAGAGTTGTGAACAATGACTGACATCCCAGAGTTGTGAACAATGACTGACATCCCAGAGTTGTGAACAATGACTGACATCCCAGAGTTGTGAACAATGACTGACATCCCAGAGTTGTGAACAATGACTGACATCCCAGAGTTGTGAACAATGACTGACATCTAGGATTTCATTTCACATCAATGATAAGCATGCAAGCGAGGATAGCACACGCATCATCTAAACGATACAAGACTGTTTTGCAGTTAAATAGAACCTTTAAGAATTGCACAGAAATGTCTATGTGTACTTAATTAATTTTTGTTTGAAAGTACGTTGCCATAACCAAGCATTGTAAAGTACCACAGGGTTGGGAATGATGAAAACTATATATGACCCATTCTAACAAACGGGGACTCGCAAAAGTTGCTCATAAGCGAACCATGATACAACCTCAGATAGTTCATCCCATCATGTGCTCTGCCGCATGGTGTTGGCGATCATGGCCCTCCACACGAATCTATCCCCTGTCGCTTCAAGTACGTCTCCCACCCTCTCTGTCTTCAGCCACCGTGCAATTCCGTCCAATATTTTCTCCTCGGGTCTACCTGGTGTTCTCTTTCCCTCCAGCTTTCCTGTTATGACCAGGTGTTTTGATTCCCCTTTCCTCATAAAATGACCTATAAATGTTGCTTGTCTTTTCCTACGCTTCTTTGTTAAATATCTTCTTGTGTCTGCCTCCTTCAAGACTGTCTCAGATAGTTAGTGGGGTGAAATTCAGATTTTAGTTGTATCTTGTTCTTTCGGCTTTTGTTTCTAAGGTTTTTCTTTATGAAATTCATTCAACAACATGGGGATTGTTTTTCTCTGAATTGCAGCGGAGATTAAAAGCGTAACAAGTGACGAGATTCCGATACTGGGGGTGTGCCAATGCACTCTGACTTAAAAGGAAGTTTCCCAAGGATCCTGAAGGTGATTAAGGTCCTGGACTGAGTCTGCTAGGATGAGAGTTGCTGAAACATTTCAGAGGTCTTGTGTCATTCTGAGCCTGGCAGAGCCAGTGATCCAGAAATGGAGATTGTGGACGAGTCATTGGAGATGTTGGAGGGGAGCAGGGATACCATGAATGGTCAAGAGTAACATTTTCATGAACTCTGCAGCCCAACAACTTTATTTTAAACCAAGCCCAGTGCCGTACAATCTACATGAAAAGATGGGCCACAAGCTGCGAGACTGAAGGCAAAGGGCAACAGGAAAAGTGCAGTTTTCAGACTGGGCCATGCCAGTTGTGACTGGTGAAGTCAGACAAGAGTTTTGGCATCTGCACTGACTACAAGATGACGGTCAGTGCTGTGCCCAGGTTGGACAGCTGTCTCATTCCCAGGGTGGATGACCTGCTGGCAGCGTTGGGTGGACAGTTTTTCTCGAAGTTGGTTGGACTTGACATGCCTCTACCAGCAGCTGGAACTGGACGAAACTCCCAGAGACTTCACTATCGTGAACATGCAGAAGAGCCTTTGCTACTATAACTGGCTGTCGTGAGATTTTGTCAGCACCTGGTATTTTCCAACGCACACTGTGAGATACTGAACGTCCGTGTTTACATTGACAAATGTTAATATCAGGCCAGACACAGGAAGAACACTTGATGATGTTATGAACTGTCCTGACTACGTGTTAGGAGGCTGGTGCCAAGCTTAGAAAAAAAAGAACAAATGTATAAACTTGGCCACTGAGGTGATTTACCTGGGTCTAAAGATCAACCAAAGTGGTGTTTGTCCAGTGCCAGATAAAGTCAGCATTATTGATGAGACCTCAACAAATGTTATTAAACAGATGCATGCTTATCTGAGCATGGTGAAGTACTGTGCCAGATTGCTGCCAAATATGTCCACAGTGCTGGTACCCTTGTACTTGCAGCTGCAAAGGGGCGTCCCATGGTCATGGGAAGGGCATCAAGAAAAGATATGCTGATGTCAAACTGCTTCATCCATCCAAGGTGCTGGTCCACTTTGTCTGCAGCAAAGACATCACCTGCTCCTGCAGTGCTACAGACTATGAGCTTGGAACGGTGATATCATACTGCATGGAAGATGGCTGCAAGAGACCAGTGGCCTTTGCATCCCAGATGATGAACAGTGTGGAGTAAAATTACAGTTAGGTGGAGAAAGAAGCTGTCACCATAGTCCAAGTGTTAAGCAGTTCCACCAGTAACTGTATGGTCAGAAGCTTGATATTTATAGGGATCACAAGCCGCTGCTGGGGCTTCTGGGGAGAGAAGACAGATCCCCAGATGGCTGATGCCCGAATTGAAATCAAGGCTGCGACATTGACGGCATATGAGTGCAAGTCAAGTTCAAGGAAGGCAAGAAACATAGCAACAGTGCAGCAGTACTCCTCTTTATCCATGAGAATGACCGGGTCATCATAGACCCGACTGCACATAGTCTATGCTGGTCCTTATGTTAAATCATTTTTGTTGTTATTATCAAATATCCTTTTTTTTAAACAAACAACAAACTAAAAAATACAACATTCAGATAACAGTGTAATGCATTGATGTACATGTCCATGTTTTCAGCTATACCATGACCAGGTCCAGATGCTTCTTGATGCCTTTAAGAACTGTCCACAGACACGAGAGGAAGGACTGTATTTTGATGACCGTCAGTTCAAATGTGTACGGGCTGACAAAAACTCCATCTACGCAAAATGTGTATGTAGTGCCCTCACCTTGTTTGTTGTCTATTTGAAATTTGTGTTTGTGCAGGAGTGGTAAAAGGGGACTTTTACTTCTTCTTCTGTTCGCCATCTACATGATCAAGCCATATCTGGCGTTGAATGTAGCTGTTTGTTTTTCTAGTACCCATCTGCTGTCATGGGGCTCGGTGGTTAGAGGTGTTCTAGCCTGCCATGGTTCCTGTTGTTCCACTAGACAGAGGTGACATTATTGTGATATGTGTTCAGCCGTTTGGTCCTCTTGACTACAACTAGTACAAGGGAAGGATGGTGAGTGATGCCCTCAGTTTGAACTTCATATGGATGTTGGGCCATTTGTGGTTGGGTGCGGAGCCTCATCATGACCACTTACTACGCTCAGGACAGAGAAGTCAGTCGTCCCTTTCAGTCCGAGGCTTGAGGAGTGATCTGATGATGCTCCTCATCTCGCTGTAGCTGACGGTATTGTCTGGTTGGTCTTCTTGGACTTCTCTTTTTGCTAGCTCATCTACTATCTCGTTTCCTGGTAATCCATAGCGTGTGGGCCGTCTTAATGTTTCTCTCATTCTGGCGGTGTCAGCTTAATTTGTTTTCTTACAATAAGATACAACCTACTGTGTTATATCCATCAGAGATATGAAGACTCAAAAGACTGAAAGCAGAAAAAGTGCACACTACATGCAAAAGGTTCTTGGGTGTGCAGATAAGAACACTAAACAAAATGGTGTATGGTGATTTAGGTAAATACCCACTATACGTAAATATTTCTTTTGCATACATACGTTATTGATTCAAACTGTTACGAAAGATTGTCACACCAAGTTTATAAAATGTTACTAGAACAGGGAAAATATTATTAGGCATCAGAGGTAAGAAAATGTTGTGTGTGAGATTGGATTCAGTTGTGCATGGATGCAACAAGTTGTACGAGCGTACAAGATAAAAACTCGTTCTTAAATGTATTTCACCAACGACTGGAAGATGTACATGATCAATAGTGGTCTGCAACCATCATAGCTTGTGACAGATACGAGTGTTACAGATCATTTAAAACTATTTTTCAAAAAAAAGTATGTTTTGAATATGGATGTACATTGTTTTAGGATTGCTATTGTTCAGGCAGGATCAACTGTACTTCGTCTAAAGAACACTTTATATTGTTGTTGTGACCCAGATCAAGAGAAAGCAAGCCTGTTTTGCAAAGGTCCAAATAGAAACGAGCACTACTGCGGGGGAGAAGGGGGTGGCAAAGTTACATCACAATCTGCTCCCCTGTTATAATTATTGTCAATCTGACTGAATATAATGGCATGGCTGACAATGAACCTTTGTCGTTTGTAATCAATGCCCGCACGAACACAACATAAGTTTGAGCTCCTTGCTGTTTAGAGTTATTGATGTTTCATCATGGTATTAACAGATCGATGGATGTTCTTTTCCTTTTTGCAGGCCTTAATAGCTCAGTTGGTTTGAGCGTCGGATTCACATGATGATGGTTGTGGGTTCGAGTCCCGGGGTACGCTATATTAAAACTGGCCATCTCATCATCCGATCTTAACATCATTGCTGTTCTGGTGGAGTCAGTATACAATTAGATAAGTCCCCCTTCCCCCATTCCTTGGGATGGTTATCCCCGTCAGCCATATCACCTGAGGTTGGGTGTCGACGTAAAAGCTAAACCAAACCAAACATTTGCCTTTTGTTTGTTTACACACACACACACACACACACACACACACACACACACACACACACACACACACACACACACACACACACACACACACACACACACACACAACACACCGTCTAATATCACTTATAGTGAAAAGACGTTAAATTAAAGAACGAACACACACACACATGGCAGATCCTGACGGCCGTATTAGTGTCCGGTGAGTTATAGAAACGCTCTAACACACAGCATACACCATATCCCCCACTCCCAATATGATTGCCTGAATGGCGGGGTAAAACAAAATGTTATACCTGTCAAAGCTCACTCGCATCTGTTCAAGCGACACAGGGATTTGCAAACCATAAACACAAAAACAGACATGTTAATCAATAATTAATCAAACAATCAAACTAACAAATGCCTTTATACTCCATTGGAAGAGCTTGTCAGATGACATGAAGTAAGGTCTCAATGGTGTTAAGTACAAAACAAAAAAATTGGATGTCATGGATGTTTTTGCAACACACTTATTGTCTTCAGACATCGGATCATTTGTTCATTTAGGTCATAGCCCCTCATGAATGATGTTGTGAGATACATAAACAAATTTTAGCCAAAGGTTTGACAAAGTCTTGTAAATATTACTTATCTGAACATTATGACATTCAATGACAAAGTCTTGTAAATATTACTTATCTGAACATTATGACAGTCAATGACAAAGTCTTGTAAATATTACTTATCTGAACATTATGACATTCAATGACAAAATCTTGTAAATATTACTTATCTGAACATTATGACATTGAATGACAAAGTCTTGTAAATATTACTTATCTGAACATTATGACATTCAATGACAAAGTCTTGTAAATATTACTTATCTGAACATTATGACATTGAATGACAAAGTCTTGTAAATATTACTTATCTGAACATTATGACATTGAATGACAAAGTCTTGTAAATATTACTTATCTGAACATTATGACATTCAATGACAAAGTCTTGTAAATATTACTTATCTGAACATTATGACATTCAATGACAAAGTCTTGAAAATATTACTTATCTGAACATTATGACTGTCACACTCAAATAACCACAAATGAACTACAGATAAAAGATTGCACAAATAATACAGAGAGTTATAAAATATCTTTTATCTTTTGAAGAAATTTGTATGGAAAGAATCTTAAGGGGTTTTTTTATTACTCGGTGTGTGTGAGTGTGTGTGTGTGAGTGTGTGTGTGTGAGTGTGTGTGTGTGTGTGTGTGTGTGTGTGTGTGTGCGTGTGTGTGTGGGGTGTGTGTGAGTGTGTGTGTGTGCGTGTGTGTGTGTGTGTGTGTGTGTGTGTGTGTGTGTGTGTGTGTGTGTGTGTGTGTGTGTGTGTGTGTGGAGAGAGAGAGAGAGAAGTAGAATTAACTTCTCCTTATGTGGAACTCACAGTACGTTTGTGCAATCAGTTCTTTTCCCATGTTAACCC
Organism: Monoplex corrugatus; assembly: GCA_030674185.1. NCBI lineage: Eukaryota > Metazoa > Mollusca > Gastropoda > Littorinimorpha > Ranellidae > Monoplex > Monoplex corrugatus. The sequence goes on along the minus strand of JAPXFY010000030.1, from coordinate 41,561,712 downwards.
CTTCATCGCCAGTGATTTTAGAATGCTTAAAAGAAAAAACAAGAAAAATGCACCTACCACTTCAAATGACAACTTTCTTATTTCTCAACCAAATTGCTTTCTGTTTTGTTTTTTTTAATTAAAGAAAGAAGAATGATTGGAGTTTGGGATTATGCAGCAATAAAGTCTGTAGGCGGTCTGCCAGACGGTTGCCAAAAGGTGACATCGGCAGTGAAAGGGTTAAAAAGAGAAGGACACCTCAAAATACGATGGATGTCATCCTCAATGTCATAATTGTACAGATTACGTATTATATTATATATGACAGTTGCTATATGTAATCTGTACAACTGTGACATTGAGAATAAAAATCCATTGCCTTTTGAGGTGTCCTGCGCTTTACGATATATATCTCTTCGAATGCATCACGATTTCTGATATACTACACCTAAATTCTGCCAGTGCTTGCTGAGTAAAACTATTCATATACATTAAAATGTATAGGTCACTGCAGTTGAAGGCTTTAAATGTCAAGTATTAAGAAAATAATTTGTCACCAATTTTTATAACATATGATCATTCTAGTCTAGTCACCACAGTCTGTGAATAATTCTCTACTTAAAACAACACACATACTCATTTATGTCGTCTTTTTAATTTTTTTCAAACAATGATGTAAGAAGACACACGTGAAGCTCCTCTCTCCTGTCGCCAATTTTCTCTTTTCTTTCCCTCCACCACATCAATACGAATCCGCGCCTCCAAGGTGGTCAGGTGTCTTAAGACCTGGTCACCCTTGTGACGGATGTCTTAACCCTTTGACTACCGAACCCTGTCCGCCAGCATCCTGTATTGCCAACCATGCTAGAAAAGCAAAAACTTAACCTTTGACTCCTTCACCATATCCAAGCTGGTGGATAGGCTGAAGGAGTCAAAGGGTTAAGTTTTTGCAGTTGGTGCATGGGGTGCAGGAGTCAAAGGGTGAAGTTTTTGCAGTTGATGGATAGGGTGCAGGAGTCAAAGGGTGAAGTTTTTACAGTCGGTGGATAGGGTGCAGGAGTCAAAGGGTGAAGTTTTTGCAGTTGGTGGATAGGGTGCAGGAGTCAAAGGGTGAAGTTTTTGCAGTTGATGGATAGGGTGCAGGAGTCAAAGGGTGAAGTTTTTGCAGTTGATGGATAGGGTGCAGGAGTCAAAGGGTGAAGTTTTTGCAGTTGGTGGATAGGGTGCAGGAGTCAAAGGGTGAAGTTTTTGCAGTTGGTGGATAGGGTGCAGGAGTCAAAGGATTAACCACTTAACTACCAGACACCCTGCTATACATAAAGCCTTATAAAGTTCAGTTCTGATCGTGCTTAGGCAGACACGGCTGTAACTCTTTTTATCTTTTTCTGCCTGTAGGGCTCTAAATCTCTCCTACCCTGGAATCGAAGCTGTTTGATGAGGTCATGTGCACATGTACATGAAATCCCCTCATGCAAAATAACAGCAAATGGCACAACCTTGACACAGGTTGATAAATTCAAACACCTGGGAACGGTCATTTCATCAGACGGCAGACGCACATCAGAAATAGCCGCAGAATTGGCCAAGCCAAAACAGCGTTCGGGAAGATGACAGGCATTCTTACCAACAAATGCCTATCAATTAACATCAGGAAGAGAGTTCTTGAATGTTATATAGAACCAATATTGTTGTACGGATATGAGGCATGGACAGTCAACAAACAAAGCCAGAACAAGATTGAGGCAGCCGAGATGTGGTTTCTCAGAAGAATGTTGAGAGTTCCATGGACAGCAAAGAAAAACAAATGAGACAGTCTTGATGGAGGAGACACAAGTAGATCACTCATAAGGAAGATTAGGAAAAGACAGGCAACATTTATAGGCCGTTTTATGAGGAAGGGGGATTTGGAGCACCTGGTCACAACGGGAAAGCGGGAGGGAAAGAGAGCACTGGGTAGACCCAGGGAGAAAATGCTGGACGGACTTGCAGAGTGGCTGGGGACGAGGGGGGTGGGAAGATGCTAGAGGCAACGAGAGATAGAGACAGATGGAAGTCCATGATCGCCAAATCCACGCGGCAGGGCACCTGATGATGAGGTCATGTACACATGTGCCACCAGTTCCCTTTGCTCGAACGTGTGTGGCGAGGCCTGTAGTCTGGAAGCCAGACTTCTTCAGTCATGTCTTGGGCATATTTTTGTTATTTTCCTGTGTGTATTTTTACATCACTGTTCGTGGTCTGTGGGTTGTGAGGTAGCGGGCGGAGAGTGAAGTGGGAGGTGCAGGCGTGCCTGCGAGAGAGAGAGAGAGAGAGAGAGAGAGACAGACAGACAGACAGACAGACAAAGACAGAGAGAGACACAGAGAGAGGGAGAGATTGACACAGAGAGAGACAGAGAGAGAGAGAGAGACAGAGATGGAGAGAGAGAGACAGAGAGACAGACAGACAGAGAGAGACACACAGAGAGAGAAACAGAGAGATAGAGACAGAGACAAAAAGAGACAGAGAGAGACAGATAGACAGAGACAGAGACATAGAGAGAAAGGAGAGAGAGAGAAAGACACAGAGAGACAGAGAGTCGCAGAGAGGGAGACAGAGAGAGACAAAGAAGTAGGCAAGGAGAAAATCAGAAAGAGAGGGAGAGACAGAGAGAGACACAGACAGACACAGACAGACAGACAGACAGACAAACAAACAAACAAACAGACAGACAGACAGACAGACAGACAGACAGACAAAGATTATGGATTGGTTTATGCACGCCTCAACACACCTTTTCCAGTGTCGTCCTGTCTCAAGGTTGACGCTGTGAGAAGTATGACGATGCGAGACATTGTGTTCATGAGACTGTGCTTGTTGTTTTGTTGTGTTGGTGGTGATTGGTGTTCCCTCCTGTCTGCTCCTTGTTCTGGTTGATTGAGAGGTGGGGGGCATGCCTATGAGAGAGAGAGAGAGAGAGAAAGAGACAGACAGACAGACAGAGACAGAGAGAGAGGGAGAGAGAGACAGAGAGAGACAGAGAGAGACAGAGACAGAGAGACAGAGACAGAGAAAGAGACACACAGAGAGACACAGAGAGAGAGACAGAGAGAGAGACAG
>JAPXFY010000030.1:41533634-41541134 GCA_030674185.1 Monoplex corrugatus | reverse complement strand
CGGGGATAACCATCCCAGAGAAGTGGGGGAAGTGGGACTTATCTAATCCTATACTGACATCACCAGAACAACAATGATGTTAAGATAGGACAGTGAGAAGGCCAGTTTTAATGAGGGGGGGGGGGGCTTATTTAATCCTATACTGACACCACCAGAACAACAATGATGTTAAGATAGGACAGTGAAAAGGCCAGTTTTAATGAGGGGGGGGGGGGGGGCTTATTTAATCCTATACTGACACCACCAGAACAACAATGATGTTAAGATGAGACAGTGAGAAGGCCAGTTTTAATGGGGAAGGGGAGACTTATTTAATCCTATACTGACACCACCAGAACAACAATGATGTTAAGATAGGACAGTGAGAAGGCCAGTTTTAATGAGGGGGGGGGGGGGGCTTATTTAATCCTATACTGACACCACCAGAACAACAATAATGCTACGATGGGACAGTGAGAAGGCCAGTTTTAATGAGGGGGGGGGGGGCTTATTTAATCCTATACTGACACCACCAGAACAACAATGATGTTAAGATAGGACAGTGAGAAGGCCAGTTTTAATGAGGGGAAGGGGAGACTTATTTAATCCTATACTGACACCACCAGAACAACAATAATGCTACGATGGGACAGTGAGAAGGCCAGTTTTAATGAGGGGGGGGGGGGGACTTATTTAATCCTATACTGACACCACCAGAACAACAATGATGTTAAGATAGGACAGTGAGAAGGCCAGTTTTAATGAGGGGGGGGGGGGGCTTATTTAATCCTATACTGACACCACCAGAACAACAATGATGTTAAGATGGGACAGTGAGAAGGCCAGTTTTAATGGGGAAGGGGAGACTTATTTAATCCTATACTGACACCACCAGAACAACAATAATGCTACGATGGGACAGTGAGAAGGCCAGTTTTAATGGGGAAGGGGAGACTTATTTAATCCTATACTCACACCACCAGAACAACAATAATGCTACGATGGGACAGTGAGAAGGCCAGTTTTAATGGGGAAGGGGAGACTTATTTAATCCTATACTGACACCACCAGAACAACAATAATGCTACGATGGGACAATGAGAAGGCCAGTTTTAATGATGGGGGGGGGGGGACTTATTTAATCCTATACTGACACCACCAGAACAACAATGATGTTAGGATGGGACAGTGAGAAGGCCAGTTTTAATTAATATACCGCACCCAAGGATTCGAACCCAGAACCATTAGCATGTGAGTCCGACGCTCAACCAACTGGGCTACTGAGGTTCACATTCAACGGTACTGTAAAGTTTGGGCTATGAGCCGCGACTTTTTTCCTCAATTTTAACCCCAGAGGCTTAAAAAACGATGCAGCATGTTTGCAGATTTTCCCGATCCTAGGAGCGTCACGTTAGAGAGAGAGAGAGAGAGAGAGAATGACAGAAAGAGAGAGAAAGAGAGAGAGACAGAGAGAGGGAGAGAGACAGACACAGAGAGAGGGATAGAGATAGATTGAGAGAGAGGGAGAGAGAGAGAGAGAAAGAAAGAGAGAGAATGACAGAAAGAGAGAGACAGAGAGAGGGAGAGAGACAGACACACAGAGAGAGAGGGATAGAGACAGACACAGAGAGAGGGAGACAGACAGACACAGAGAGAGGGAGACAGACAGACACACAGAGAGGGAGAGAGAGAGAAAGAGAGAGAGAGAATGACAGAAAGAGGGAAAGAGAGAGAGCGAGAGCGAGCGAGAGAGAGAGAGAGAATGACAGAAAGAGAGAAAGAGAGAGAAAGACAGAGAGCGAGAGAGAGAAAGAGAATGGCAGAAAGAGAGAGAAAGACAAAGACAGAGAGAGAGAGAGAGAGAGAGAGAGAGAGAGAGAGGAATGACAGAAAGAGAGAAAGAGAGAGAAAGACAGAGAGCGAGAGAGAGAAAGAGAATGACAGAAAGAGAGAGAAAGAGAGAGAAAGACAGAAAGAGATTGAAAGACAGAGATAGAGAGAGAAAGAGAGAGAGAAAGAGAGAGAGAGAGAAAGAGAAAGAGAGAGAGGGAGAGCGACAGAGACAGAGACAGAGACTTAAGACTTCAGAATGGTTCACTGTATATCAGACTTGGCCACTTGGTCATGATACATACATTGTGGAGACTAGGGTTCTGGTGTGGAGTAGGGATGTGGGGTTAAATACATATCCTGATACCTTCATACTTGACTGACATATTGAACAGTGAGCTCGAGAGAGAGAGAGAGAGAGAGATAAAGAGAGAGACAGACAGACAGACAGAGAAAGAGACAGAGAGGCAGAGACAGAGAGACAAGAGACAGAGACAGAGATACAGAGAGAGAGAGACAGACTGACAGAGACAGAAACAGAGACAGAGACAGATAGAGACAGAGAGCAGAGAGAGAGACAGAAAGAGAGAGGCAGAGAGAGAGAGAGACAGAGGGAGGGAGGGAGATAGAGACACACAGAGAGAGGCAGAGACAGACAGACAGACAGACAAACAGAAGACAGAGATAGAGAGAGAGTGAAAGAGAGGAGTACTGAAACATGCAGAAACAAAAACACAGACCACACACGTCAGACAGACAGCGCAGACAACGACAGACAGACAGACAAACAAAGAAACAAACAAACAAACGAATAAATAAATAACTCTTTCAAAGGCCATTGACCTGCAGCCCATAGAGCGTACTGACTGTTTGCCACAAACATGCTTAAATCGTACAATCGGCATTGTCGATAGACAAGGGAAAGACACGATTTGTGTGGGATAATGTTTCGATACAAACAGCAATACCAACCACAATAAACAGAACCGTCGTGATTGTGTGTGTGGATATCCTTAAATTAAGGCTACAGGCAACCCTCACAATTACTCTGAACCTGTACTGCTTCCAGGTCATTATCAGCAGATTATAATAATATTAAACAGCTGTCATGCAGTCTCAATTCTAGATGGAACTCCATAGCATCACGATTATCATTCTCATCGTCATCATTGTCATCACAAACAAGTGAAAATCTTTGCCAGATACAAACAAGAAAAGTCGAGTATTTTGAAGCTGGCAACAACATTTTTTTTCTTGTCTTTCTTTCTTTTTCTCTAACTTTTCATTTTTGATTTCTTTTTGACGGAAATGGATGTTAAAAAGATTTCCCGCTATATTCCATTTATTTATATTTTGCAACGTGATATTTTTTGTTTTATGTATGTATTTTTGTTTATGCACTTTTTGCCATATAATAATTGTACTAGAGACAATCTGATTCTTGCCATGATTGTTGAATGTGCAAGATAAACAGGGCACTTCACGGAATATTATTGATATTTAGAGACACAGAAGTGTACCACCTTTAGACAATTTTTTATCATTCCGTGTGTATGTGTGGGCGCGCGCGTGTGTGTGTGTGTGTATGTGTGTGTGCGTGCGTGTGTTCGTTCGTTCCTTGATTTAACGTCTTTTCACTATAAGTGATATTAGACGGGTAAAAATGGCATGGGAGGATGATTTTTTTTTCGGGGGAGGGGGAGGGAGGAGGGGAAAGAAGGGAACAGAGTAAGAGACGGAAAAAAATTAAAAGAAATCGACAAGGTCTTTAGAAAAAGGATATGGATGAACAGAGAAATGAAACTAGAACAACACTAACATCAAATGTAAAAGAAAAATCGTCATGTGTGCGTGCATGTGTGTGTGCGTGCATGTGTGTGTATGTGTGTGCGTTTGTGTATGTTTTGTGTGTGTGTGTATGCGTGTGCGCGCGTGTGTATGTGCGTGTACGTGTGTGTGCGTGTGTGTGTGTATGTGTGTGTGTTCGTGTGCGTATGTGTGTGTGCATATGTGTGTGTGTGTGCGTGCGTGGTGTGTGTGTGTGTGGTGTGTGTGCGTGCGGTGTGTGTGTGTGTGTGTATGTGTGTGTGTTTGTGTGTGTTGTGTGTGTGTGTACGTGTGTGTGTCCGTGCGTGTGTGTGGATGCGTGTATGTGCGTATATATATGTGCGTGAGTGCACGTGTGTGTGTGTGTGTGTGTGTGTGTGTGTGTGTGTGTGTGTGTGTGTGGTGCGTACGTGTGTGTGTGTGTGGTGATGGTCTTTGATTTAATGTCTATTCACTAAAGTGATTTTAGACCAAAAAAAAAGAAAAAGAAAAAAAAAAAGGGCCGGGGACAGAGGAGGAATGAAGAGGATATATGAAAAGAGTCAATGTTGATCTTGAGTAAAGACGATCCAGAAAACAACTGTTTCGAGGAGGGGAAGGATAAAACTAACTAATAACGTTACCATAATTAGCGATTTAAACAAACAAACTGACAAAACAAAATTTATAAATGTATAGACTAAATGAAAGAAACGAAACTTAAAAATTGGCTAACCATAACACTGAACAAGTGAAATAACATTTAAAAGATAATTCGCTATAGGACTTTTCAACAGGCAAAACACAAAATTCATATATTAATGACGAAGAGGCAAATATGTCAGAAACTGTCTTAGTAGATAGAATAGGAACATGTCGTTTTAGTCTGAACGCAAGAAAGAACATGACTATGTGTTATCTTTTTTCCATCACAGACACACTATGTTCCTGGTGTATTTTGTTTTGAATGCATCAAGTTTCCATCTATACATAAGGGATTGAATACTTCTGCTGGCAGGAAACTGCTTAGGGATATTGCTAACTTCAAAGTTCATGTGATCATTTATCATACATTTTCTGTTTTGGCCGTGATCATTTTGGATTTTCTCTATCACATGGCATCAGTGGTTTGCAAACACACAGGGTTTATGTACAGGCTTAAGGCTTGTGCCATGATCATTTTGGATTTTCTCTATCACATGGCATCAGTGGTTTGCCAACACACAGGGTTTATGTACAGGCTTAAGGCTTGTGCCATGATCATTTTGGATTTTCTCTATCACATGGCATCAGTGGTTTGCCAACACACAGGGTTTATGTACAGGCTTAAGGCTTGTGCCATGATCACTTTGCATCTTCTCTATCACATGGCATCAGTGGTTTGCCAACACACAGGGTTTATGTACAGGCTTAAGACTTGTCCCATGATCATTTGGATTTCTCTATCACATGGCATCAGTGGTTTGCCAACACACAGGGTTTATGTACAGGCTTAAGGCTTGTGCCATGATCATTTTGGATTTTCTCTATCACATGGCATCAGTGGTTTGCCAACACACAGGGTTTATGTACAGGCTTAAGGCTTGTCCATGATCATTTTGGATTTTCTCTATCACATGGCATCAGTGGTTTGCCAACACACAGGGTTTATGTACAGGCTTAAGGCTTGTGCCATGATCATTTTGGATTTTCTCTATCACATGGCATCAGTGGTTTGCCAACACACAAGGTTTATGTACAGGCTTAAGACTTGTGCCGTGATCATTTTGGATCTTCTCTTTCACATTGTATATATGGTTTCAGTGTGCATAGAATATTTTCCGTGTGCAGAGAAGTATTCTTGAGAAACAGAAACTGAAATAGAAAACAATTCTAGTACACCATATACATGTACACATTGTACCAGACATATTGTATAGCTGAAACATGGCGCAATATTTTAGATTAGACAGCGCCTCTGATTAAATTCTATTTCAGGTAAAACTCGACATGAAAAAACAAAAAATTGAAGGGACACATGTCATTAAGTAATATTTCATTCAAAAGATATTTTATATATTAGAAAACATTAATGAGCATGTCATGTCTTAAATTCAAAAATAAGTTTTCCCCCAGTTCAGTAATCCTAAACGGATATTGTTGAAAATAAAATGAATCAAAATGAAAGGTTGTAATCAGTTTCGTTTTCATAATTGTCATTACTTTGTAACTAAATTTGAGACAGAAGTATGGAAACAGAAGAACACGCGTTTAATTAACAAAACAGGACAGGTGCACAGTTTTTGGCTTACTGGCCTTTGTCAGTCGAACACAAAAGACAAAAAGAAACAATTTCAGGTGATGTGAATCAGCTATCATTCCTGATGGTTTGCTGGATGGTGAGCTGGAGGTCTTTCTCAGAACAGCAAATCACTGAGTTCCTCTTTCAAAGACCGCATCTCACGAAGTAAAACATCTGGTTTTATGACGAATTTCACCATTTTCAAAAGGCCACACACATGCCATTCAGATTATGTGAAATAAAAATGACCATCTCGTGACAAGCCATCGATTCTCTGGTGAAAAATTGTGCACATTTTGGGGGAAGGAATAGTTGGGAGTATTGTCGCAGAAAAAAACGTATCTTAGGATTAAACGAGTTATTGTCCATTGAATAGGCATTGCCTCATTTCTTCTTTCTTTCTTTCTTTCTTTCTTTTTCTTTCTTTCTTTTTTTTATTTATTCTTTTCCTCCTCTTTTTCTTCTTGCTTTTCTTCTTTCTTCTTTTTTCTTTTTTTCTTTTTCTTCTTTCTTCTTCTTCTTCTTCTTCTTCTTCTTTTTCTTCTTCTTCTTCTTCTCTTCTTCTTCTTCTTTTCTTCTTTTCTTTTTTTTTCTTTTTTTTTCTTCTTCTTCTTCTTCTTCTTCTTCTTCTTCTTTTTCTTCTTCTTCTTTCTTCTTTCTTCTTCTTTTCTTTCTTCTTTTCTTTTCTTCTTTTTTTTTTTTTTCTTTTTCTTTCTTCTTCTTCTTCTTCTTCTTTCTTCTTCTTTCTTCTTTTTTTTTCTTTTTCTTCTTCTTCTTCTTCTTCTTCTTCTTCTCTTCTTCTTCTTTTCTTCTTCTTTTTCTTTCTTTTCTTTTCTTCTTTTCTTTCTTTTCTTCTTCTTTCTTCTTCTTCTTCTTTTTCTTCTTCTTCTCTTCTTCTTTTCTTCTTTTTTCTTCTTCTTCTTCTTTCTTCTCTTTTCTCTTCTCTTTCTTCTTCTTTTCTTCTTTCTTCTTTCTTTTCTTTCTTCTTCTTCTTTTCTTCTTCTTCTTCCTTTCTTCTTTTCTTTCTTCTTCTTCTTCTTCTTCTTTCTTCTTCTTCTTTCTTCTTTTTCTTCTTCTCTTCTTCTTCTTCTTCTTCTTCTTCTTCTTCATTCTTCTTCTTCTTCTTCTTCTTCTTCTCTTCTTCTTCTTCTTTTCTCTTTCTTCTTCTTCTTCTTCTTCTTTTCTTTCTTCTTCTTCTTCTTCTTCTCTTCTTCTTCTTCTTCTTTCCTTCTTCGCATTTTCTTCTTCTTCTTCTTCTTTTCTTCATTCTTCTTCTTCGCTTCTTCTTCTCTTGCATTCTTCGCATTCTTCTTCTCTTCCTTCTTCTTCTCTTCTTCTTTCTTCTTTTCTTCTTCCTCTCCTTCTTTTTCTTTCTTTCTTTCTTTCTCTTTTCTCTCTCTTCTCCTCCTTCTCTCTCCTCCTCCTACTTCTCCTTATTCTGCTTCTTCTTCTGCTGCTGCTGCTTTTTCTTCAATTTCTTCTTCTCCTCCATTTCCTTATTTTTTCTTCTTCTTCTTCTTTAATCTATTTCTTCGTTCTTCTCCTCCTCTTCTTTATCATTTCTGAAGGGAGAAGAGAGATACAGATTTGATAACGAAAACATG
>JAPXFY010000030.1:41513634-41528634 GCA_030674185.1 Monoplex corrugatus | reverse complement strand
GTGTGTGTGTGTGTGTGTGTGTTTAGTAGTGTGTGTGTGTGTGTGTGTTGTGTTGTGTGTGTGTGTGTGTGTGTGTGTGTGTTGTGTGTGTGTGGTGTGTGTGTGTGTGATGTGTGTGTGTGTGGTGTGGTGTGTGTGTGTGTGTGTGTGTAAGTGTAGTGTGTATGTGTGTGTGTGTGTGTGTGTGTGTGTGTGTGTGTGTGTTGTGTGTGTGTGTGTATGTGTTTTGATCATAAATGAACATACACACCTATCTGTATATTCGGTTGTCACGTATGATATCCATTTAGGTGTGTCCACAAAAATGCAGTTTATATTTATATTGTATGAATTCTTGCCTAAACTTGAATAAAAAAAAAATGAAAAAAAGAAGAAAAGTCAAGAGAAGAAGCTGGTAGGTAGTCCAGTATGGAGAGTCTTACATTAATTAAGACAAGAAAATTGAGACAAGTCACAAGCTTAGATGCTGCCCCACTTAAAAGGTATTTTGGAAGGTAACCAATGCGCGTACCTGATAGGATCAAGGCTGGCATATCTGCGTTAGAAACTGTTTAGAAAGAGTGTTGTCCAAGATCACACTCAGGTTCTTGACAGAATCAGCGAGAAGGATGGTGTTATCATCTAGCTGGGTAGTATTCAGGTAAGACAGGCAAATTTGTTTTGTTTTCTTTTTCTTCTTTTTTCTTTTTACCTGCAAGCATGGCTTGGCATTTATCACCATTTAATTTAAGTTTATTTTGTGGTTCTAGTTCCGGATATCAGCGTATGTCATATAAGGCATATGATACTTATCAACTATTTTTGCTGACAGAAAAAGAGTTGAAATACAGGCATGAAATTGAAAAAAGACACACACACGCACGCGCGCGCACACACACACACATACCCGCGCGCGCGAGCGCGCAACACACACACACGCACACGCGCGCCACACACACGCACAGTGCACACACACGCACACACACACGCACCACCACACGCACACACGCACACACACGCACAGCGCACACACGCGCACACACGCCGACATGTACACACACGCGCGCGCGCCGCGCTCAAGACACGCACACATACATACACATATACATACATACATACATACGCACATACATACATTACATATACATATACACATCATCCATCCATCCATCATCATCTCCACATCTACATCATCTCATCATCATACATACATACATATACTATACATACATACATACATACATACATGAGATACATTCATACATACATACATACATCATACATCATACATACATACATACATAATACATAACATACATACATACATACATACTATACATACATGCATACAATACATACATACATACCATATATACATACATACATACATACATACATACATACATACATACATACATACATGCATGCATGCATATAATGCTGAAATCAAAGTTAACTATCTCATTTCAGGCAAACTAATTGTTTATTTGATTCAAGCGAGGAAATTAAATCAGTTTTGAGCTTCTATGCGTGTTATGTGGCATTGATCTGTAACAAGAATGATGCGTAGTTTCTCTTCATATCGTATATCTTGTAATAACAAACATTGTTACGAAAGACTTGTCATATGCTGGTGATTTTAATCATGCCATATCTTGCTATGAAAACATCATGAGAAACCTGGAAGAAGACCTGGATTAAAGGTTGGAGGGAAAATGATAAACAACATTCGATACGCAGATGACACCGTGCTAATTGCAGAAAAGTGAAAGAGACCTACAAAACTTAGTGAATATACTAGAAATAGAAAGCAAAGGTAAGGGCTGAACTAATTAGCAGGAAGACTGAAGTCATGGTGATCAGTAAAAAACATGAAATCCCCTCATGCAAAATAACAGCAAATGGCACAACCTTGACACAGGTTGATAAATTCAAATACCTGGGAACGGTCATTTCATCAGACGGCAGATGCACATCAGAAATAGCCGGCAGAATCGGCCAAGCCAAAACAGCATTCAAGAAGATAACAAGCATTCTTACCAACAAATGCCTGTCAATTAACATCGGGAAGAGAGTTCTTGAATGTTATATAGAACCAATACTGTTGTACGGATGCGAGGCGTGGACAGTCAACAAACAAAGCCAGAACAAGATTAGGCAGCTGAGATGTGGTTTCTCAGAAGAATGTTGAGAGTTCCGTGGACAGCAAAGAAAACAAATGAGACAGTCTTGATGGAGGCAGACACAAGTAGATCACTCATAAGGAAGATTAGGAAAAGACAGGCAACATTTATAGGCCATTTCATGAGGAAGGGGGATTTGGAGCACCTGGTCACAACGGGAAAGCTGGAGGGAAAGAGAGCACCAGGTAGACCCAGGAAGAAAATGCTGGACGGACTTGCGGAGTGGCTGGGGACGAGGAGGGTGGGGGAGATGCTAGGGGCAGTGAGAGATAGAGACAGATGGAAGTCCATGATCGCCAACGCCATGCGGCAGGGCACCTGATGATGATGATGATATCTTACTCTTCATATTCATATTCATTTCTCTTGTCAAACTCGGGCTGCTCTACCCTTTGAAAGTGCGTAGCCACAGTGCAGCGCACACATTTTTTTTTACTGACTTCAGAAAGGCAAGAAGGCTAATTAGCCTTCAAGGGCAGGGACCTGAGAAATCAATCCATCTCTCCAACGTTTTATGACAGGGCAGCATAGCAAAACCTATGCTCTTCAAGGTTTCCAACTGCCATGGGATCTTAAGCTTGCGCAGACCAGAAGGCACACGAGCCTGACTCGTTTTTTGTTCCCTTCCAAAGGACTAGACGTTCAAAGGGAGATAACTCCGTGACTCTCAAGAGTTATGTTACTTAGTTGACTAGACGTTCAGTTCGAATTTCTGGTCAAGCAGAGGAGAACAGTCGAGGCTTCAATGGGGAACGAACCCTGGAATCTCGAGTTCAGTTATTGACAGGCGAACCTGGAAAAGGCCGACTTCCAATTCAGCGGCGGGGCGACCATCCCCAACCCAGGTGGGTCACAGGTGGCGGATAGTGAAGCCCTTCAGATATGGAGGGTGGCTGTGACTATGCTAGCTTGCTAGCAAATAAGCAGTCCCGGACCAAACTGGCGGTGTTCCCATCAGGACGGGGTGGGGTAGCAGGTGGCGCTGCTATCCTTAAAAACTGCCCCAGGTGTCCTATGATGGGTTCATCAGCGGGCAAGGGCCGCTATAAGCCCTAGCTATGGGGTGGGATCCCCGGAGAAACAATCCCCCCTATGCTCCCAGGGCAGGACGTACGGGCCAGGAGCTAAGGGCGGGGCAACCCCTACAGAAAACCTAGAAGGCTGAAGACAGAGGTACTGGGCCAGCGTGCGCCTTCTAACAAACCACGGTACCATGCACTTTTCGCATAATGGCTGGGGCATTATCGGGGCGCTTTCCATGCCGAGACGACACAGGGACGACTACCACCTGTTGTCTAGAGAGCAGCAAGCTGCCCTGGTGAGGTTGCGCACTGGTCACAATAGGCTGAACAGCCACATGTACCGCAAACTGAAGCTGGCGCCCTCCCCAACATGTCCCTGCGGTCAAGAAGACCAAACCACGGAGCATATACTCCAAAGATGTCCCTTTCACAGGTGGCAAGACAGGACGTGTGGCCGATAGACACTCCGCTGACAACCAAACTCCATGGCTACAGACAGGAGCTGGAAAAGACGGCTGCATTCTTCACCCGGACTCAGATGATTGTGTAGCAGCGTACGCCAAGAAGAAGAAGGCAGGCGAACGTCTGAACCATTCTGCCACTCTTTTCCCTAGCTCTGTAATTTGCCACTTTGTTTGTTTTTGTTTTCTTCGTTCCTTCTATGATTTTATGTTTTTTCTTCGTATTCTATGTCTTGAAATGACAAAAAACTGTCATGTAAGCCTTGCAATATACCGGTGATTTTAATTATGTAATATCTTACCACTTGCTCTATATTTTGCCACTTCGTCTCCTCATCTTTGCTTCGCTTCTTTCCTTCCTTTGGAAAAATTTAAATTCTCTCTTAAGGTTAAAATATGTGTTAGATATTAAACATCAGATTACATTATATGTTGTCAAGGAAGATTTTAAAGAAGTTTGAGGAAAACAAACAACAACAAAGATTAGACATGATACCATAATGATACCAGACTTAGAGCAAACTATTGATTTGATGTGAGCTTTAATGTTAAACTGGTGTGCTTCATCAGAATAATGTTGATGGTATAGTTTTCCCGTAAACTAGTGTAAAATAGAAAAACACCACTGTTACCACCAGATCTGTTTTCATTTTACAGCGAAAACGTCATGAGAAATCTAGAAGAAGACCCTGGATTAAAGGTTGGAGGGAAAATGATAACATTCGATACGCAGATGACACCGTGCTAATTGCAGAAAATGAAAGGGACCTATAAAACCTTGTGAATATACTAGAATTAGAAAGCAAAGGTAAGGGGTTGGAACTAAACAGCAGGAAGACTGAAGTCATGGTGATCAGTAAAAAACATGAAATCCCCTCATGCAAAATAACAGCAAATAGCACAACCTTGACATAGGTTAATAAATTCAAATACCCGGGAACGGTCATTTCATCAGACGGCAGATGCACATCAGAAATAGCCGGCAGAATCGGCCAAGTCAAAACAGCATTCAAGAAGATGACAAGCATCCTTACCAACAAATGCCTATCAATTAACATCAGGAAGAGAGTCCTTGAATGTTATATAGAACCAATACTGTTGTACGGATGCGAAGCGTGGACAGTCAACAAGCAAAGCCAGAACAAGATTGAGGCAGCCGAGATGTGGTTTCTCAGAAGAATGTTGAGAGTTCCATGGACAACAAAGAAAACAAACGAGACAGTCTTGATGGAGGCAGACACAAGTAGATCACTCATAAGGAAGATTAGGAAAAGACAGGCAACAGGCAACATTATTTATAGGCCATTTTATGAGGAAGGGGGATTTGGAGCACCTGGTCACAACGGGAAAGCTGGAAGGAAAGAGAGCACCAGGTAGATAAAGGGAGAGAATGCTGGACGGATTTGCAGAGTGGCTGGGGTTGAGGAGGGTGGGGGAGATGCTAGGGGCAACGAGAGATATAGATGGTTGGAAGTTCATGATCGTCAACGCCATGCGACAGAGCACCTGATGATGATGATGAGGATCCATATCCATATCCATATCCATATTCGCATTCATATTCATACTCATGTTCATGCTCATGTCCATGTCCATGGTCATGTTCATGTTTATGTTCATTGTCATACCCATACCCATATCCATATCCATATCCATATTCATATCTATATTCATATTCATATTCACTTCATATCCATATTCATATCCATATCCATATCCATATCCATATCCATATCCATATCCATATTCATATCCATATCCATATCCATATCCATATTCATATCCACATCCATATCCATATTCATATCCATATCCATACCCATATCCATATCCATATCCATATCCATATTCATATCCATATCCATATCCATATTCATATCCATATCCATATCCATATCCATATTCATATCCATATCCATATCCATATCCATATCCATATCCATATCCATATTCATATCCATATCCATATGCATATTCATATCCATGTCCATATCCATACCCATATCCATATCCATACCCATATCCATATTCATATCCATGTCCATATCCATATCCATATCCATATCCATATCCATACCCATATCCATATTCATATCCATATCCATATTCATATCCATATTCATATCCATATCCATATTCATATCCATATCCATATCCATATTCATATCCATATCCATATCCATATCCATATCCATATTCATATTCATATCCATATCCATATTCATATCCATATCCATATCCATATTCATATCCATATTCATATTCATAGTCATAGTCATATCTATATTCATATTCATATTCAGTCATAGTCATAGTCATATCTATATTCATATTCATATTCACATTCATATTCATAGTCATAGTCATAGTCATATGTATATTCACATTCGCAGTCATAGTCATAGTCATATGTATATTCACATTCATATTCATAGTCATAGTTATAGTCATAGTCATATGTATATTCATATTCATATTCATTTTATCACAGTGTATTTACCATGTGAGTCTCGCGCTGCTTTCCTCTACGAGACTGCTTTGCTGCAGTGTGGCCCCACCCAATATGTTTTTCAGCAAGACCTCAGAAAGGCAAGAAGACTAATTGGCTTTCAATGGGAGGGACCTGAGAAATGAATCTGTCTGTCCAATGTTTTATAGTGTAATGTGATGAGCTCTCCTAACAACTGAAGCTTTCTGTGCTCCACAATGAAGTTTGATTTTACGTTAGCGCATGTGAGTCCGATACGGTTTGAAGATCAGCGCTTTGCAACAACGATTTGCGATATAATCGGTTCTTCTTCTTGCTCTTCTTGTTCTTCTTTGTTCTTGTTCTTGTTTTTCTTGTTCTTGTTCTTCTTGTTCTTCTTGTTCTTCTTGTTCTTCTTGTTCTTGTTTTTCTTGTTTTGTTTTCTTGTCTTGTTCTTCTTGTTCTTGTTCTTCTTGTTCTTGTTCTTTTTTTCTTGTTCTTGTTTTTCTTGTCTTGTTTTTCTTGTTCTTGTTTTTCTTGTTCTTGTCTTTTTCTTGTCTTTCTTGTTCTTCTTGTTCTTGTTTTCTTGTTCTTCTTGTTCTTCTTGTCCTCTTCTTGTTCTTCTGTTCTTCGTTTGTTTTTCTTCCTGTCTTCTTCCTCTTCTTTCTTTCTTCTTCTTCTTCCTTTCTTCCTTTCTTCTCTTCTTTCATTCTTCTTCTCCTTCTCTATTATAATGACCTCTTCTTCTTCCTTCTTCTTCTCCTTCTTCTTCTTCTTTCTTTCTTCTTCTTCTCCTCCTCCTCCTTCTTTCTTTCTTTCTAATTTTCTTTCTTTCCTTTCTTTTCTTCTTCTTCTTCTTCTTCTTCTTCTTCTCTCTTCTTCTTCTTCTTTTCTTCTTCTTCTTCTTCTTTCTTCTTCTTCTTCTTCTTTCTTCTGCTTCTTTTTCCTTTCTTTTTTCTTTCTTCTTCTTCTTCTTCTTTTCTTCTTCTTCTTCTTCGTTTTCTTTTTCTTTCATTTTTCTTTCTTTCTTTTCTTTCTTTCTTTCTTTCTTTCTTTTTTTCTTTCTTTCTTTCTTTCTTCTTCTCTTGATATAATAATGAATCCTTCTTCTTCTTCTTCTTCTTCATCTTCTTCTTCCTCTTCTCCTTCTTCTTCTTTTTCCTCTTCTTCTCCTTCTCCTCCTTCTTCTTTCTTTCTTTCTAATTTTCTTTTTACTTCTTTTTCTTCTTCTTCTTCTGCTAATTTTTCTTTTCTTTTTTCTTTTCTTCTTCTTCTTCTTCTTCTTCTTTTTCTTCTTCTTCTTCTTCTTCGAAATTCTTCTTCTTCTTCGCAATTCTTCTTCTTCTTCGCAATTCTTCTTCTTCTTCTTCGCAATTCTTCTTCGCAATTCTTCTTCGCAATTCTTCTTCTTCTTCGCAATTCTTCTTCTTCTTCGCAATTCTTCTTCGCAATTCCTCTTCTTCTTCGCAATTCTTCTTCTTCATTTTCTATTTCTTTTCTTTCTTCTTCTTCTCTGATATAATAATGAATCCTCCTCCTTCTTCTTCTTCCTCTTCCTCTTCTTCTTCTTCTTTTTCTTCTTCTTCTTCTTCTTCTTTTTCTTCTTCTTCTTCTTCTTCTTCTTCTTCTTCTTCTTCTTCTTCTTCTTCTTCTTCTTCTTCTTCTTCTTCTTCTTCTTCTTCTTCCTCTTCTTTTTATTCTTGCTCTTGTTCTTGTTCTCGTTCTTCTTCTTCTTCCTGTTCTTTTTTCTTTCTTTCTTTCTTTCTTTCTTTCTTTCTTTTATCTCCTTCGCTGATATCATTAATCCTTCTTCTTCTTCTTCCTGTTCTACTTCTTGTGCTTCTTCTCCTTTTATTCGTGTTCTTCTTGTTCCTGTTCTCTTTGTTGTTGTTGTCGTTGTTGTTGTTGTTGTTATTGTTGTTGTTCTTGTTGTTGTTCTTGTTGTTGTTGTTGTTACTGCTGCTTTCTTCTTCTCTCTTCTTCTTCTTCTTCTTCTTCTTCTTCTTCTACTACTACTACTACTACTACTACTACTACTACTACTACTACTACTACTACTACTACTACTACTTCTACATCTTCTTCTTTTCTGATATAATCAATTCTTTTTTTTTTTTCCCTCTTCTTCTTCTTCTTCCGTTACTTCTTCTTCTTCGTCTTCTCTTTGTTCTTCTTCTTTACAGTTTGAATTACTGTGGAAGAAACGTGGACCATGCTTATCTAAACTTTAACTTTACTGATTTCTTTCGGTGGGACACGGCCAAGAAGTTGTCCTCAAACAAAAAGGCGAATAGAATAAGAGGTTCGGAGAGACAGAGGGGAGAGACGAGGGGTAGACAGGGGAGACAGAGGGGAGAGACAGAGGGGAGAGACAGAGGGAGAGAAGAGGGGAGACAGAGAGGAGAAGAGTAGACAGAAGGGAGACAGAGGGGAGAGAAGGAGACAGAGGTGAGACAGAAGGAGAGACAGAGGGGAGACAAAGGGAAGAGGGAGAGAGAGAGAGAGGGGAGAAGAGAAGAGAGACAGAGGGGAGAGAGAAGAGAGACAGAGGGGAGAGAAAAGGGAGAGACGAAAGGAGAGAAGAGAGGAGAGAGAGAAGGGGAGACAGAGGAAGAGAGAAAGAGAGACAGAGGGGGAGAGAAGGAGAGAAGGAGGAGAGAGAGAAGGAGAGACAGAGGGGAGACAGAAGGAGAGACAGAGGGGAGACAGAAGGAGAGACAGAGGGGAGACAGAAAGAGAGACAGAGGGAGAAGAGGAGAGACAGAGGGGAGACAGAAGGAGAGACAGAGGGGAGACAGAAGGAGAGACAGAGGGAGAGAGAGAGAAGGAGAGACAGAGGGGAGAGAGAAGGAGAGACAGAGGGGAGACAGAAGAGAGACAGAGGACAGAGAGAAGGAGAGATAGAGGGGAGACAGAAGGAGAGACAGAGGGGAGACAGAAAGAGAGACAGAGGGGAGAGACAGAAGGAGAGACAGAGGGGAGACAGAAGGAGAGACAGAGGGGAGAGAGAAAGAGAGACAGAGGGGAGACAGAAGGAGAGACAGAGGGGAGACAGAGGAGAGACAGAGGAGAGACAGAGGGGAGACAGAAGGAGAGACAGAGGGAGAGACAGAGAGAGGAGACAGAGGAGGAGACAGAGGGAGACAGAGGAGAGACAGAGGGGAGACAAGAGAAGGGAAGGAGACAGAGGGGAGACAGAAGGAGAGACAGAGGAGAGACAGAGGGGAGAGACAGAAGGAAGAGGAGAAGGAGAGACAGAGGGGAGAGAGAAGAGAGACAGAGGGAGAGAGAGGGAGAGAAAGAGGGGAGAGAGAAAGAGAGACAGAGGAGGAAGAGAGAAGGAGAGAGAGAGAGGGAGAGAGAAGAGAGAAGAGGAGAGAGAGAGGAGAGAAAGAGGGGAGAGAGAGGAGAGAAGAGGGAGACAGAAGGAGAGACAGAGACAAAGAAGGAAGGTAGTAGGAAATTCAACAAAATTGTGAGAGCTTGTCAGCACAAGGAATACATCAACACAGTGCGTCCCCTCGGAAAACAAATGATTCAAAACAAGTTCTATACCATCTCATCCCGAAGCAAAATAAACAAACAAATAAATGAAAGCGTACGAGCATACAAACAAACTACATAAATGCATAAATATTGAACAAAATTACATAAACACCACGACTTTGTCACAGGAAAATAAACAAAGACAAAACGATGCAGAAATATCCCAACAAAGAAACCAACCAACAACCGACCCACCAACCACACAATCAAACAAACAAACAACCAATCAATCAGTCAATCAACTGACCAACCAGCAAGTAAACTAGCAAAACAACAACAACAATAAACAAACAAACAAACAAACAGACAGACAATCAAACACACAAACAAACAAACACACAAACAAACATACAAACAAACACACAAACAAAGAGACAATCAAACACACAAACAAACAAACAAACACACAAACAAACACATAAACAAACAGACAAACAAACACACAAACAAACAAACAGACAAACAAACACATAAACAAACACACAAACAAATATACAAACAAACAAACACACAAACAAACAAAAAAGAAACAAACAGACAGACAAACAAACACACAAACAAACAAACACACAAACAAACACACACACAAACAAACACACACACAAACAAACAACACGCAGACAAACAAACACACAAACAACAAACAATAACGCACACAAACAAACAAACACACAACACACAAACAAACAAACACACACAACAGACAAACAAATACCACACAAACAGACAAACAAATACGCACACAAACAGACAAACAAACAGACAAACAAACAAACAGACAAACAAATAAGCACACAAACAGACAAACAAACAAACAGACAAACAAACAAACAGACAAACAAACACAAACAAAAATGAAAGAAATAAAAACAAAAAGCTGGGCTGTAACCAATGAACAAGGTGCGAAATAAACTAACTTTAAAACCAAAAACTCAGAATGAGAATAACCATATAAATTCTGTCATAACAGACAAAAAAAATGGTGCATCAGGAAATTGAAATATCAAGAGAAAGAAGGGAAGACACAAGGACAGAAAAAAACAGAAAGCCAGACGAAATGAAAATGGAATTAAAGAAAGTGTTAAAAAGTGCATAGATGCTGGTTCCAATCATTAGCTTCCGGTCATTTTTGTTTCATTAAAGAAAAAAAATCAAAATTCTGGAACGTTGTCTCTAGCCGCGTCCAATAGAAATCTCAATTAAAGGAAGAAAAACACCACAGACACAGACACACAGACACACAGACACCACAGACACAAGACACACACACACACACACATGCACACACACACACACATGCACACACACACACCATGCACACACACACACAACACACACACACACCACCACTACACACACACACACACACACACATATGCAACACACACACACACACACATACACACACACACACATACACACACACACACACACACACACACACACACACACACACACACCACACACACACACACACACACAGACACACACACGAAGAAAAAACAATGAAAAGAAAGATTCTAGAAAATAAGATATGAAATGATTCCTTTCTTTTCCAAAACTTCTTTTACGCCATTTAAATTTAAAATTAACAGTACTTTCATTCTTCTTCTTCTTCTTTCTTCTTCTTCTTCTTCTTCTTCTTTTCTTCTTTCTTTCTTCTTCTTCTTCTTCGCATTTCTTCGCTTTTCTTCTTCTTCTTCTTCTTCTCTTCCTCTCCCTTTTCTTCCTCCTCTTTTCTTCTTGCTTTTCCTCTCTTTTTGTTTCGTTTTTGGCGCTGTGATATGAAATGTGCATAAAAATTCAGCAGTGGTTTATATTCATGGAAAAGTTATTAATCCCACCACAAGAAAAATTACATTTGTAAAACTACTAACAAATAATGGTATTATTTGTGTATAGGCCTAGCAACATGCAATTTATAAATTCAGTCAGAAGGAATATTATAACAAAAAAATACGTAAGACTGACAGATAAAGAAAATAAGATAATACGATAATAAAGAAATAAATGGAATAACAATGACAAAAAATAAGACATGACCAAAAACAAACGAATAAAGAAAAGGTATGCAATAAGGAGCAAAATCTACGATGTTTAAACAATAAACATGGAAATAAAAACACTGATCATTTTCGTCATTAGTCCGCTTCTTCGTGGGCTTTTTTGTCAACTTGTGACACAGAGTATATGTATAGTAAATCAAACAAACATAGACACTGTTCATAAGCAAGTGTCACTTGGAAACCCCCCCCCCCCCCCCCCAAAAAAAAAAAACCCCGATAAAACTAAAAATGATACGTCAAATTTGCTTGGTACAAGTTTGATTAATTCCTTTGCTGGAAACAAATAAATGACAACAACAAACACATGAATGAATATATTCAGTAAATGCTGGCTCGACTTTTTCTTTGTGTGTGTGTGTGTGTGGTGGTGGTCTTCGATTTAATGTCTATTCACTAAAGTGATTTTAGACAAACAAACAAAAACAAAAAAACAAAAAAACAAAACAAAAAAAGGGGGGGGGGGATACAGGAGTGAAGAGGGTATTTGAAAATTGTCAATTTTGATCTTGAGAAAAAATGATCCAGAAAACTATTTTTGAGGAGGGGAAGGTAAAGCTACAAATAATGTTATCACAATTAAAGATTTAAACAAACAATCTAATAAACAAAATTAATAAATATCTAGAATAAATGAATAAAAGTAAAAACTAAGAATCGACTAACCACAACGTAAACAAGTGAAATAACATGTTAAAGGTAATTCGCTATAAGACTTTTTGACAGGCTAACAAAAAATTTATATATTAATGATGGTGAGGCAAATATGTCAGAAACTGTCTTTGTAGAGAGTATAGGAATATGTCGTGTTACCCGAACACATGAAAGTATATGACTATGCGTTGTCTTCTTTCCACACAAACACACTATATTCCTGGAGTGTTTTGTTTTGAATGCATCAAGTTTCCACCTATACATAAGGGATTGTATACTTCTGCTGGCAGGAGACTGCGTAGGTATTTTGCTAATTTCAAAGTTCATATAACATTTTTTATACTTTTTACTGTTTATCATGGAACTGCTCCATACTTAGGAGTCCACTAAGGAATAGTACTCATGCAATGATAGGAAAAGCTGTATATTATTTGAATCTTGTGAACTCTTTGCCTCACGTTTGGCAGCCCTATCAATCACCATATCATTGTAATGAAAAGAACTATGAGATGGTATCCAGCAGAAAGTAATATCATGCCTCTTAATGATAAACTATGTATCAAGTGACTAATTTCCAAATCATTTCAGATCTTGTTTGTAATTTTGTTGATTCAAGAGCTTGAAGTTGTGTGTGTGTGTGTGTGTGTGTGTGTGTGTGTGTGTGTGTGTGTGTGTGTGTGTGTGTGTGTGTGTGTGTGTATAAAATCAAGATAAACAAATGGACAAACCGATCAATCAATCATCTTATCAATCTATGAAACAAAAAAACGACAAAAGATGGTTCATTTTCTGCTTAGTTTGTATTTTGAAAGAAAGACAGAAAACAGCTTTCGTTGTCTGCAGTGCAATTGACTACAGTGGCCATCTCAGATGGGGAAAAAAAGGAAACGAAAAAAAAACATAAAAAAGAAAAAAAACTGTATAAACAACAATGGCTGTCTCATAATCAAAAGAAAAAAACTACAAAACCATGAAAAAAGGAAAAGAAAGGAAGAAAGAAAGAAAGAGAAGAAAGAAGAAAGAAACTAACATATGAGGACAAAGAAAAAAAAAAAAAAGAAACAAAGAAATAAAGAAAGAAAGAAAGAAAAAGAAAGAAAGGAAGAAAGAGACAGTAAATCAAATATGAGGGAAAGAAGAAAAAAAGAAAAAAGGAGAAAAAAAGAAAATATACAAGAAAAAGAAAGAAAGAAAGGAAAGAAAGAAAGAAAAAGAAGAAAGAAAGAAAGAAGAAAGAAAGAAAGAAAGAAAGAAGAAAGAAAGAAAGAAAGAAAGAAAGAAAGAAAGAAGAAAGGAAAGAAAGAAAGAAAGAAGAAAGAAAGAAGAAAGAAAGAAAGAAAGAAAGAAAGGAAGAAAAGAAAGAAAGAAAGAAAGAAGGGAAAGAAAGAAAGAAAAAGAAAGGAAGAAGAAAGAAAGAAAAGAAAGAAAGAAAGAAAAGAAAGAAAGAAGAGAAGAAAGAAAGAAAAAGAAAGAAAGAAAGAAAAGGAAAAGAAAGAAAGAAGAAAGAAGAAGAAGAAAGAAAAGAAAGAAGAAGAAAGAAAGAAAGAAAGAAAGAAGAAGAAAGAAAGGAAAAAAGAAAGAAGAAGAAAGAAAGAAAGAAAGAAAAGAAAGAAAGAAGAAAGAAAGAGAAGAAAGAAAGAAAGAAAGAAAGAAAGAAGAAAGAAAAAGAAGAAAGAAAGAAAGAAAGAAAGAAAGAAAAGAAAGGAAAAAAGAAAGAAAAAAGAAAGAAGAAAGAAAGGAAGAAAGAAGAAAGAAAGAAAGAAAAGAGAAGAAAGAAAAGAAAGAAAGAAAGGAAGAAAGAAAGAGAAAGAAAGAAAGAAAGAAGAAAGAAAGAAGAAGAAGAAAGAAAGAAAGAAAAAGAAAGAAAGAAAGAAAGAAAAAGAAAGAAAAGAGAAAGAAAGAAAGAAAGAAAGAAAGAAAGGAAAAGAAAGAAAGAAAGAAAGAAAGAAAGGAAGAAAGAAGAAAGAACAGTTAATCAAAATGAGGACAAAAGGAAAAAAAAGTAAAATAAAGGCAAGGTAAAACAGATAATTGTAAAATATACCAATGAATAAAGAAAAGAAAGAAAGAAAGAAGAAAGAAACAGTTAACAAAAGAGAAAGAAAAAAAAGTAAAATAAGGCAGGTAAAACAATAAATTGTAAAATATACCAATGAATAAAAGAAAGAAGAAAGAAAGAAAGGAAGAAAGAAACAGTTAACTCAACATATGGGACAAAAGAAAAAAAAGTAAAATAAGGCAGGTAAAACAATACATTGTAAAATATACCAATGAATAAAGAAAGAAAGAAAAGAAAGGAAGAAAGAAACAGTTAACTCAACATATGGGACAAAAGAAAAAAAAAGTAAAATAAGGCAGGTAAAACAATAAATTGTAAAATATACCAATGAATAAAGAAAGAAAGAAACGAAAGAAAGAAAGATAGAAAGAAAGAAAGAAAGAAAGACATAAATAAAATAACAGAAAATAAAGAAATGAACGAATAAACGTATGATAAGACAGAATAAAAAGGGGAAAAAGTAAGTAAATCAAGATAAAAACTCACAATAGTAACTACAATGCATTGACTTTGACAGAGCAAAAAGGGAAAAGTAAAAATATTCAAGGCCACCAACTCACAATATT
>JAPXFY010000030.1:41506134-41508634 GCA_030674185.1 Monoplex corrugatus | reverse complement strand
CCATCAGTCCAGGTCGTCCTTGGTGTGCCTCTCGCTTTAAATCCACCTGTCGTTTTTGCTATGTGCTTGTTGAGCCAGCTGGTGGGGTTGTATTCTGGTGAGGTGACAAAACCACTTCATTCTGTATTGATGAATATGATGGTGGACTGGTGTTGTTCCCACCATTTTTCTGATCTGGGTGTTTCTGATCATGTCACGTCTGGACTTGTTGACAGCTGTTGTTAAATATTAAATCTTACAGGTGATAATTTTGTGCTCCAAAGGCTTGGTCTCTGTCTGTCTCTCTCTCTGTCTGTTTCTCTGTGTCTCTGTCTGTCTCTGTCTGTCTCTGTCTCTGTCTCTGTCTCTCTCTCTCTCTGTCTCTCTGTCTCTCTGTGTCTCGTTCTGTCACTGTCTCTCTCTCTCTCTCTCTCTCTCTCTCTCTCTCTCTCTCTGTCTCTCTCTGTCTCTCTCTGTTTCTGTCTCTGTCCGTTTCTCTCTGTGTGTCTCTCTCTGTCTCTCTCTGTCTGTGTCCTGTGTCTCTTTCTGTCTCTGTCTCAGTCTCTCTGTGTGTCTCTCTCTGTCTCTGTCTCTGTCTCTGTCTCTCTCTGTCTCTGTCTCTATGTCTCTCTCTCTCTCTGTGTCTCTGTCTGTCTCTGTCTCTATGTCTCTCTCTCTCTCTGTCTCTGCTGTCGTCTGTCTCTATGTCTCTCTCTCTCTGTCTCTCTATGTCTCTCTGTCTCTGTCCCTCTCTGTCTCTCTGTCTCTGTCTCTCTTTCTTTCTGCCTCTGTCTGTCTCTCTCTCTGTTGTCTCTCTCTGTCTCTCTCTCTCTCTCTGTCCCTCTCTGTCTCTCTGTCTCTGTCTCTCTTTCTTTCTGCCTCTGTCTGTCTCTCTCTCTGTCTCTGTCTCTCTCTCTCTCTCTCTCTCTCTCTCTCTCTCTCTCTCTTCAACGCTAATTCTATCTTCTCAGTCCCACCCACCTGTCTCATCCACTTTGTCTATCTTTTTGCACTTTGGTGACATTTTGTGACCCCCACACTGACTACAGGACACGGAGTACTGTGGCTGTTGGCGACAGTTTGGTGTAGGACATCCAGGACACTGAACCTACAGATCGACATGAGACGTCCCACATACACACACATACACACACACCACACACACACACACACACACACACACACACACACACACACACACACACACACACACATACACACAGAGAGACAGACAGACACATACACACACAGAGACATGCACAACAACACCAGAACACACCCCAGACACACCAGACACACAGACATCGACACAGACAAGACACACAGTACACACCTACACACAGACACAACACAGACACACGCATACACCACACACACACACACACACACACACACAACAGACGACACACACACACAACACACACACACACACACAACACACACACACTCACACACAGAACACACAGACACACACAACACACCACAGACATCACACACAAGACACACAACACACACACACACAGAGACATGCACACACAGAACACATACACAACACAGACACAGACACACACACACGCATACACACACTCACACACATACACACACAGCACACACACATCACACACAGAACATGCACACACAGAGACACACATACACATACACAACACAGACACAGACACACACAACACGCATACACACACACACACACATACACAACACACACAGACACACACACACAACAACACACAAACATCACACACAGAGACACACATACACAACACAACACAGACACACACACACCATACACACACACTCACACACATACAACACACAAACACACACACACAGACACAACACACAACACACACACACGCAACACACACTCACACACAACATACACAAACACACACACACACACAACAGACACACACAACACCACACCACACACACCCAAAAACACACACAGACACACACACACACACACACACACAGACAGACACAACACACACACAACACAACAACCACACACACACACACACGCACACACACACTCACACACGACACACACAAAGACACAGCACACATACGCACACACACAAACGCACGCAACGCACACAACACACACACACACACACACACACACACACACACACACACACACACACACAGGGAGGCAGGCAAACAAGCGCAAACACACATACACATTCGTCTCTCTCTTTCTCTCATTCTCTATCTCTCTCCCTCTCTCTCTCTCTCTCTGTCTCTCTCTTTCTTCTCTCATTCTCTCTCTCTTCTCTGTCTCTCTTTCTCTCTCTCTCTATCTGTATTTCTCTGTCTCTCTTTCTCTCTCTCTGTCTCTCTTTCTCTCTCACTCACTCTCTCATCTCTCTCACTCTCTCTCTCTTTCTCTCTCTCTCTCTTTCTCTCTCTCCTCTATCTCTCTCTTTCTTTCTCTATCTCTCTCTATCTCTCAATCTCACACACACTCTCTCTTTCTCTCTCTCTTTCTCTCTCTTTCTTT
>JAPXFY010000030.1:41488634-41491134 GCA_030674185.1 Monoplex corrugatus | reverse complement strand
TTTCTGTCAGACAGACAGACAGAAACAGAGAGACAGACAGACACAGACAGGCAGACAGACAGGCAGACCGACAAGCAAAAGAGAAAGACAGAAAGCAGTTATACGTGCCAATAACTCATGCACTCACATGTATGCGCTTTACAAAAGCATGGAAGACAAAGACAGAGAGAAAGAGAGGATAGAAAAGGCGGGAGTGTGGGGGGGGGGAGACAGACAGACAGATAGACAGGCAGAGGAACAGAGAAGAGAAGAGAGACAGATACACAAACAGAGACAGAGAGAAACAGGAAATGAGATAGGGAGAGACAGATGGAGAGAGAGAGAGAAGAGAGAGAGAGGGGGAGTGAGAGAAACAGAGATAGAGAAACAGAGACAGACAGACAGACAGACAGAAACAGAAAAGGAAGAGGAGGAGAGAAGAAGTGAGAGAAATGTGAGAGAGAGAGAGAGAGATGAGAGAGAGAAGAGAGAGAAAATGTGAGAGAAAGAGAG
Organism: Monoplex corrugatus; assembly: GCA_030674185.1. NCBI lineage: Eukaryota > Metazoa > Mollusca > Gastropoda > Littorinimorpha > Ranellidae > Monoplex > Monoplex corrugatus. Next base: position 41,490,642 of record JAPXFY010000030.1, on the reverse strand, counting down.
AGTGAGAGAGAGAGAGAGAGAGAGAGAGAGAAGAGAGAAAAAGTGAGAGAGAGAGAGAGAGAGAAGAGAGACAGAGAGAAACAGAGACAGACAGACAAACGACAGATAGAGACAAGAACAGAAACAGACAGACAGACAGAGACAGGGAGACAGAGACAAGAGAGCAAAGACAGAGGTCAATTAACAGCTAGGACACAGAGATGAAGTCGCGGTTTTTTCTGGACCAGACAGCTGCCTTGACATGCGTTGACTGTCTTCTATGGCACAGGGACCATTGCCGTCTCACCTTTTCCTTAATTAACGCCAATGAAACTGTTGTCTTCTCCTCCTCTCCTCTCTCTTCTCTCTCTCTCTCCTCTCTCTCTCTCTCTCTCTCTCTCTCCCTTTCTCTCTCTTCTCTCTTCTTTGTCTCCTCCTCTCTTGTCTCTCTCTCCTCTCCTTCTTCTCTCTCTTCTCTCTTTCTCTCTCTCTCCTCTTTCTCTCTTCTCTCTCCTCTCTCTCTTCTGTCTGTCCCCCCCTCTCTCTCTTTTCCGTCTCTCTCCTCCCTTTCTCCTTCTCTCTATCTGTCTCTCTGTCTCTGTCTCTGTCTGTCTGTCTGTCTCTGTCTCTGTCTCTTTCTCTCCCTCTCTTTGTCTCTATCTCTATCTCTCTCTCCCCTCTCTCTCCCTCTCTCTCTCCCTCTGTCTCTCTCCGTCTCTCTCCCCCCTCTCTCTCTCCTTCTCTCCCTCTCTCCTTCTCTCTCTCTCTCTCTCTCCTCTCTCTGTCTGTCTGTCTGTCTCCCTCTCTCTCTGTCTCCCTCTCTCTCTCCCTCTCTCCTTCTCTCTCTCTCTCTCTCTCTCTCTGTCTCTGTCTCTGTCTGTCTGTCTGTCTGTCTGTCTCTCTGTCTCTGTCTCTGTCTCTGTCTCTGTCCTCTCTCTCTCTCTCTCTCTCCTCTCTCTCTCTCTCTCTCTCTCTGTCTTCACGGTGAGCATTGTTTTCAACTGTTGTCTTTTATCTTTACGGGGTTTCGTTTTTTGACGTGGTGTTAGCCCTGATATGGCTCTAGTAGTCGGCTGGGCTATAAGCAATATGAACTCTCTCTCTCAGTTTCTCTCTCTCTCTCTGTTTGTCTCTTTCTCTCTCTCTGTCTCTCTGTCTGTCTCTATCTCTTTCTCTCTCTCATCGAGGTGGATGGAGGGTGGGGGGTAGAAGCGTTGTCTATTCTCTCTCTCTCTCTCTGTCCCTGTCTCTGTCTGTCTGTCTGTCTCTCCGTCTGTCTCTCTTTCTCTCCATCTCCTTTCTCTTTCTCTCTCTCTGTCCCTCTGTCTCCCCTCTCTCCCTCTCTCTCCCCGTAGTTCCCTCTCTCTCCTCTCTTCGTCCGTAGTCCTCTCTCGTCTCCCTCTCTCTCTCCCTCTACTTCCTCTCTCTCTGTCCTCCTGTCTGTTTCTCTTCTCTTTCTCCCTCTGTCTCTCTCTCTCTCTCTCTGTTCTCTGTCTCTCTCCTCTCTCTCCTCCGTAGTCTCCTCTCTCTCTCTCTCTCTGCTCACGGTAGTTTTTCCCTGTCTCTTTTACTACGGTGTTTCGTTCTCTGCCGTAGTTGCCCTGATATCTCTAGTAGTCTCCTCGTTTCTCCCCTCAGTTTCCCCTCTCTCTCTCCTCGTTTGTTCCTCTCTCTCCCCGTAGTTCCCTTCTCTCTCCCGTAGTTCCCTTTCTCTCTCTCTCTCCCGTGCGTAGTTCCTTCTCTCCCTCTCTCTCCCCTAGTTCCCTCTCTCTCCTCTCTCTCCTCCCCTCTGTTCCCTCTCTCTCCCTCTCTCTCCCCCGTAGTTCCCTCTCTCTCCCTCTCTCTCCCCGTAGTTCCCTCTCTCTCCCCGTAGTTCCCTCTTTCTCCCCGTAGTTCCCTCTCTCTCCCCGTAGTTCCCTCTTCTCCCCTATTCCCTCTCTCTCCCCGTAGTTCCCTCTCTCTCTCCTCTCTCTCCCCTAGTTCCCTCTCTCCCCATATTCCCTCTCTCTCCCCGTAGTTCCCTCTCTCT
>JAPXFY010000030.1:41468634-41473634 GCA_030674185.1 Monoplex corrugatus | reverse complement strand
CTTCTTCTTCTTCGCATTCTTCTTCTTCTTCTTCTTCTTCTTCTTCTCTTTTCTTCTTTCTTCTTCTTCTTCTTCTCTTCTTCTTCTTCTTCTTCTTTCTTCTTCTTCTTCTTCTCTTCTTCTTCTTCTTCTTCTTCTTCTTCGCATTTCTTCTTCTTCTTCTTCGCATTCTTTCGCATTCTTCTTCTTCTTCTTCGCATTCTTCTTCGCATTCTTCTTCTTCTTCTTCGCATTTTCTTCTTCTTCTTCTTCTTCGCATTCTTCTTCTTCTTCTTCGCATTCTTCTTCTTCGCATTCTTCTTCTTCTTCTTCTTCTTCTTCTTCTTCTTCTTCTTCGCATTCTTCTTCTTCTTCTTCTTCTACTTCCTTCTCTTCTTCTTCTTCTTCTTCTTCTTCTTCATTCTTCTTCTTCTTCTTCTTCTTCTCTTCTTCTTCTTCTTCTTCTTCTTCTTCTTCTTCTTCTTCTTCTTCTTCTTTCTTCTTCTTCTTCTTCGCATTCTTCGCATTTTCGCATTCTTCTCATCTTCTTTCTTCTTCCTTCGCATTCTTCTTCTGCATTCTTCTTCGCATTCTCTTGTTCGCATTCTTCTTCTTCGCATTCTTCTTCTTTCGCATTCTCTTCTTCTTCGCATTCTTTTCTTCTTCTTCTTTCGCATTCTTCGTCTTCTTCTTCCTTGCATTCTTCTTCTTCGCATTCTTCTTCTTCTTCTTCTTCTTCTTCTTCGCATTTCTTCTTCTTCGCATTCTTCTTCTTTCGCATTCTTCTTCTTCGCATTCTTCTTCTTCTTCTTCTTCGCATCTTCTTCTTCTTCGCATTCTTCTTCTTCGCATTCTTCTTCTTCGCATTTCTTCCTTCTTCTTCTTCTGCATTCTTCTTCTTCTTTCGTCTTCTTTTCGCATTCTTCTTCTTCTTCGCATTCTTCTTCTTCGCATTCTTCTTCTTCTTCGCATTCTTCTTCGCATTCTTCTTCGCATTCTTCTTCGCATTCTTCTTCTTCTTCGCATTCTTCTTCGCATTCTTCTTTCGCATTCTTCTTTTTCCGCATTCTTCTTCGCATTCTTCGCATTCTTCGCATTCTTCTCTTCTCTTCTTCTCTCGCATTCTTCTTCTTCTTCCTTCTTCTTCTTCTTCTTCTTCTTCTTCTTCTTCTTCTTCTTCTTCTTCTTTCTTCTTCTTCTTCTTCTTCTTCTTCTTCTTCTTCTTCTTCTTCTTCTTCTTCTTCTTCTTCTTCTTCGTCTTCTTCTTCTTCTTCTTCGCATTCTTCTTCTTCTTCTTCTTCTTCTTCTTCTTCTTCTTCTTCTCTTCTTCTTCTTCTTCTTCTTCTTCTTCTTCTTCTTCTTCTTCTTCTTCTTCTGCTTCTTCTTCTTCTTCTTCTTCTTCTTCTTCTTCTTCTTCTTCTTCTTCTTCTTCTTCTTCTTCTTCTTCTTCTTCTTCTTCTTCTTCTTCTTCTTCTTCTTCTTCGCATTCTCTTCTTCTTTCTTCGCATTCTTCTTCTTCGCATTCTTCTTCTTCTTCGCATTCTTCTTCGCATTCTTCTTCTCATTCTTCTTCGCATTCTTCTTCTTCTTCGCATTCTTCTTCGCATTCTTCTTCTCATTTCTTTCTTCTTCTTCGCATTCTTCTTCGCATTCTTCTTCTTCTTCGCATTCTTCTTCGCATTCTTCTTCGATTCTTCCATTCTTCTTCGCATTCTTCTTCGCATTCTTCTTCTTCTTCGCATTCTTCTTCGCATTCTTCTTCTTCTTCGCATTCTTCTCGCATCTTCTTCTTCTCGCATTCTCTTCTTCTTCGCATTCTTCTTCTTCTTCTTCTTTTCGCATTCTTCTTCTTCTTCGCATTCTTCTTCTTCTTCGCATTCTTCTTCTTCGCATTCTTCTTCTTCTTCTTCTTCTCTCTTCGCATTCTTCTTCGCATTCTTTTTCCCGCATTCTTCTTCTTCTTCTTCTTTGCATTTCTTCTTCTTCTTCGCATTCTTCTTCTTCTTCGCATTCTTCTTCGCATTCTTCTTCGCATTCTTCTTCTTCTTCGCATTCTTCTTCTTCTTCTTCGCATTCTTCTTCTTCGCATTCTTCTTCTTCGCATTCTTCGCATTCTTCTTCTTCGCATTCTTCGCATTCTTCTTCTTCTTCGCATTCTTCTTCTTCTTCTTCTTCTTCTTTGTAGTCTTCTTCTTTGTAGTCTTCTTCTTCTTTTTCTTCTCTCTCTCCCTTCCTCTCTTTCTGCCCCCCCCCCCCCCCTCTCCATCTCTCTCTTCTTTTCTCTCTCTTTGTCTATGTTTGTCTCTGTCTCTGTCTGTCTCTGTCTCTCTCTCTATCTCTCCTTCTCTGTCGCTGTCTCTGTCTATCTCTGTCTCTGTCTCTGTATCTGTCTGTCTGTCTGTCTCTCTCTCTCTCTCTCTCTCTCTCTCTCTCTCTCTCTCTCTCTCACCGCTACCGTTCTTGTTCGCCCACAAATGATCATGAATGGATGAATGTGAAGCTGTGCGCACGTCCACACACGTTTACACACACATGCACAAACAAACACACACACAAACACATACACAAACACACACACACAAACACCCACACACACACACACACAAACACAAACACATTTACACACACACACACACACACACACACACACACACACACCACACACACACAAACACACACACACTCAAACACACACACTCACACACACAAACACACCCACACCCACACACACACACACAACACACACACACACACACACACACACACACACCACACACACACACAACACCCACACACACACACACACACACTCACACACACACACATGTACATACAGACCCACCCTGAGTGACACACAAGCCACCCTACAATTTTTACACGCCATTAACACCAGAGAGAACAACATATCAGTGCTCTTTGAAGAGAACAGAAACCATTGTTCGTCTTGCTGGTAATAAACCTCTCACATCTTTTTACAGAAACCGCTTGCTAATGAGATCGTGGTACGGATTTTTGTTTCTTTGGTTGGTTGGTTGGTTGGTTGGTTGATTGGGTGGGTGGGTGGGTGGGTGGATGAAGGGGTGGGTGGTTGGTTGGTTGGTTGGTTGGTTGGTTGGTTGGTTGGTTGGTTGGTTGGGTGGTTGGTTGGTTGGTTGGTTGGTTGGTTGGTTGGTTGGTTGGTTGGTTGGGTGGTGGTGGTTGGTTGGTTGGGTGGGTGGGTGGTGGGTGGGTGGTGGGTGGGTGGTGGGTGGTTGGTTGGGTGGGTGGGTTGGTTGGGTGGGTGGGTGGTGGTTGGTTGGTTGGTTGGTTGGTTGTGGTTGGTTGGTTGGTTGATTGGTTGGTTCGTTCTTTGTTTGATTATGTGTTTGTTTTCTTGCTTTTTGGATTGTTTGTTTGTTTGTTTGTTTGTTTGTTTGTTTGTTTGTTCGTTCGTTTGTTTATTTGTTTCTTTATCCGACTCTTTCTTCGTTTCTTTCTTTCTGTCTCTCTCTTTTTTTTCTTTTTTTTTATGTTAACGTTTTTGTTTGTTTGTTGGTTGGTTGGTTGGTGTGTTTGTGTGCGTTTGCGTTTTTGTTATTTGTTTGTTTGTTTGCGTTTTGTTCATTTGTTTATTTGTTTGTTTGTTTTTCTGTTTGTTTGTTCGCTTGTTTGTTCTTTGTTTCTGAGTGTTTGTTGGATTGTTTGCTCGTTTGTTTAATCGTTTGTGGAAGTCTTTGTTCGTTCTTTGTTTATATACCTGTTTGTAGTTTGTTTTTGTTGGTATTGACTTACTCATTGAACTCTTTTTATGCTTTGGAAATTTGTTTGCCTATATAACTTTTGTTTTTCTTTCATATAAAACAAACGGTGAAATTTCATATTACTCGGGGTTGTATGTCTGTGTGTATGTCTGCCTATTTGTCTGTGTGTGTGTGTGTGTGTGTGTGTGTGTGTCTGTGTGTGTATGTGTATGTGTGTGTATGTATCTGTGTCTGTGTGTTTCTGTATATATGTGCATATCTGTGTCTGTGTGTGTGTGTGTGTTGTGTGAGTGTGTGTGTATATATGCGTGTGTACAGACAACACAAAATGGTTAATTTCATAATATCAACGTCAGAAAATGTTGGAATCTCACCAGCCCACCCATACTTAAACACTCCACCAGTGCACTCTCACACACAACGCCCACTCTTGCACGCAGAGCTGCTCGCACACACGCTAACAGACACATACTTACAGACATATCAAACCATCGACTGACGGAAAATTGATTGACAGAATGAATTTGCAACTTCAAAGTGACTACTTCCACCCCGCAAACGCCACTGTGGAATAATGACTCACACCTTGTGTAAATCACGACACAGGCACTCATACCTTCTGTACATCACGACACAGGCACTCACACCTTCTGTACATCACGCAAGCACTCACACCTTGTGTAAATCACGACACAGGCACTCATACCTTCTGTACATCACGACACAGGCACTCATACCTTCTGTACATCACGAAAAAGGCACTCACACCTTCTGTACATCACGACACAGGCACTCACACCTTCTGTACATCACGCAAGCACTCACACCTTCTGTACATCACGCAAGCACTCACACCTTCTGTACATCACGCAAGCACTCACACCTTCTGTACATCACGACACAGACACTCACACCTTCTGTACATCACGACACAGTCACTCACAACCTTCTGTACATCACATCAAGCACTCACACCTTCTGTACATCACTCAAGCACTCACACCTTCTGTACATCACTCAAGCACTCACACCTTCTGTACATCACGACACAGGCACTCATACCTTCTGTACACGATCAAGCACTCACACCTTGTGTAATCACGATCAACGGCACTCATACCTTCTGTACATCACGACACAGGCACTCATACCTTCTGTACATCACGCAAGCACTCAACCTTCTGTACATCACGCAAGCACTCACACCTTCTGTACATCACGCAAGCACTCACACCTTCTGTACATCACTCAAGCACTCACACCTTCTGTACATCACTCAAG
>JAPXFY010000030.1:41461134-41463634 GCA_030674185.1 Monoplex corrugatus | reverse complement strand
CTCTCTCTCTCTCCCTCTCTCTCTCTCTCTCTCTCTTTCTCCATGTTGTTAATGGACAGTGTTTAGAATGGACATGCCCCTCACTTTGTCTCTCTCTCTCTCTCACTCTCTCTTGCTCTGTCTCTCTCTCTCTCTCTATGCCTGTCTTTGTCTCTGTGTGTGTCTCTCTCTGTCTCCCTCTCTCCATCATTCTTTGTCTCTCTTTGCCTCTTTTTCTGTCTTTCTCTGTCTCTTTTTCTCTGTCTCTGTCTCTCTGTGACTGTTTCTCTCTCTGTCTCTCTCTCACTCACTCACTTTCTCTCTCTCTCTCTCTCTCTCTCTCTCTCTCTCTTTCTCCATGTTGATAATGGATAGTGTTTAGAATGGACAAGACCCATGGAAGGACACTGACTCCATCAGATAAACCTTATTTCCATGTCTTCACTCTGTCCCACAGTGTCCCATCTTCTCCCTGTGGGGGACCAGACCTGGCCACTGCTGTGTCTCGTGACAGCACTAGGATCAATATTTCAGGGCCAGGGACATTGTGGTAAGTCATTGTAGATCCCTGAGCTGTGGAGTATGTCATGGTCTGTCTCTGTCTTTTATATTGTGCCTGTTTCTCTCTGTTCATCTCTCTCTCTTCTCTCTCTCTCTTCTCTCTCTTCTCTCTCTCTTCTCACTGTCTGCTTCTGTGTATGTCTGTCTCTTCTCTCTCTTCTCTCTGTCTTGTCTCTCTGTCTCTCTTCTCTCTCTCCTGTGCTCTCTCTCTCTATCTCGTCTGTCTCTCTTCTGTCTCCCTCTCTTCTCTCTTCTCTCTGCTCTTTCTCTTTTTCTCTCTCTCTTCTCTCTCTTCTCTTACTCTCTCTCCTTTCTCTCTCTTCCTCTCTCTCTCTTCTACTTCTCTCTGTTTCTTTCTCTCTCTCCTCTTTCTTTCTCTCTCTCTTCTCTCTTTCTTTCTTTCTCTCTCTCACTTTCTCTCTTCCTCTCTTTTCATCTCTCTGTCTCTCTCTCTCTCTCCTCTCTCCCTCTCTCTCTCTCTTCTCTCTCTCTCTTGCTCTCTGTCATTGTCTGTGTGTTTGTTCTCTCTCTCTTGTCTGTCTGTCTGTCTCTGTTTCTCTTTTGCTGTGCCTCTCTCTCTGTGCCTCTCTCTCTCTCTGTCTCTTTCTCTCTCTGTCTCTGTATCTCTCTTTGGCTCTCTCATTTCTTCTCTCTCTCTCTCTCTCTTCTGCCTCTCTTCTCTGTCTGTCTGTCTGTTTGTCTCTCTCTTTCTCTGTCTGTATGTCTCTGTCTCTCTTTCTCTGTGCCTCTCTCTTTCTGTCTCTTTCTCTCTATATCTCTGTATCTCTCTCTCTCTCTTTCTCTGTGCTCTCCCTTTCTATTTCTATTTTAGTTTCTGTCTGTCTGTCTGTCTGTCTGTCTGTCTGTCTCTCTCTCTCTCTCTCTCTCTCTTCTCCATGCTGCTAATGGATAGTGTTTAGAATGGACAAGACCCATGGAAGGACACTGACTCCATCAGATAAACCTTATTTCCATGTCTTCACTCTGTCCCACAGTGTCCCATCTTCTCCCTGTGGGGACCAGACCTGGCCACTGCTGTGTCTCGTGCTGTCCCTCCCTGATAACATCGTCAGCTGTCCTCCCTCTCAATTACCCAACAACCGTTAAAATCGCTCAGAAGTCGGGGTGTGTGGGTGGGTGGGGAAATCGCCTTTGTGTCCCAAGTGGCTCACATGTCATGTGGAAAGGATTGTAACTGAGCTGGAAGCTCCATCGTCTCTGTTTCTGCTCTCACCTGTCTTATCACAAGACTATAAATCATTTGTCAGATGGTGTGAGGAGAAGCAGTTGTATGATATATAAGTAGGCCAACACTGAATAATGCAGGCATCAAATCCCTAAGCATGACACATGGAGACAATCATCAGCAGAACAACATGGCACTTAATTACGAAACACCACATGCATCTTATCCCTCTGTGTCTCACTCATAAACAAGACAGCACTAGGATCAATATTTCAGGGCCAGGGACATTGTGGTAGTCATTGTAGACCCTGAGGCTGTGGAGTATGTCATGGCTGTCTCTGTCTGTCTGTATATTGTGCCTGTTGCTCTCTTTTCCTCTCTCTGTCTCTTGTCTCTGTCTGTCTCTCTTCTCTCTCTCTTCTCTTCTTCTGTCTCTCCTCTCTCTCTCTCTCCTCTTTCTCTCTTGTCTCTCTCTCTTCTTCTGTCTTCTCTCTCTCTTCTCTCTCTCTCTCTTTCTCTTTCTGTCTCTCTCTTCTTTCTGTTCTTTCTTCTTCTTCTCTCTCTCTGTTCTCTCTCTCTTTCTCTCTCTCTGTCCTCTCTCCTTCTCTGTGTCTCTCTCTGTCTCTCTCTCTCTTCTCTTCTCTCTCTCTCTTCTCTTTTCTCTTCTCTTCTCTCTCTCTCTTCTCTGTCCCTCTTTCTCTTTGTCTCTCTCTCTTCTGTGCCTGCTCTCTCTTCTCTGTCCTCTCTCTCTCTGTCTCTTCTCTGTCTCTTTTC
>JAPXFY010000030.1:41451134-41456134 GCA_030674185.1 Monoplex corrugatus | reverse complement strand
TCGTCAGCGCTCTAATGCTGTCTGCGTGAATCTCTACTCAGATCTCGCGAACATGGGATGAACCCAGTTCACGAGATCGAATCAGAGAATGGTACACCGGGGGCAGGGTGTAACGGCCCCGATCCCTGTTGAGCGGGGGGTTGGTGGCTGCGATGTAGATGGCCTCCTTGACTCCTCGCTGGAACCACTTATTTTCTCTGTCCAGGATGTTGACATTGTCCGCACTGAATTGATGTTTTTCGGCGTGTAGGTGAGCTCCTACTGGAGAAGAGTCCCTCTTGTGTTCTGTTAGTCTCTTCTGAAGGGGGCGTTCAGTTTCACCGACATAATGTTGGTTACAGTCCTGGCAGTCTATTCTGTATATAATGCCAGCTTTGTCGAGTTTGCTGGTTTTGTCCTTGGGGGTGACCAGCTGGCTGCGTATGGTGTTGGAAGGTTTGGAATGTACAGCCACCCCCAGTTTTCTGATCTTTCTGGACAGAGCGTCACTCACACCTCCTACGTATGGGATGGTGATGTGTCCCTTGCGCTGGTGTTGTTTCACTGGCTGTTGGGATGCGGTGTTGGATTTCCTGCCTCCCGGGCTGTTCCAGGCCCACTTTTTGTAGCCCGAGATGGTGAGTACTTTTTTCAGGTGGTTTGTCTCCTTGTCTTTTGCCTCTTGGGTACTGCATATGGTGTTAGCTCTGTGGGTAAGGGTTCGAATCACTCCCAGTTTGTGTTCAAGGGGCTGGTGGCTGTCGAACTGTAAATATTGGTCCGTATGAGTTGGTTTACGGTAGACCGAGAAGGATAGAATGCCATCAGTTCTGGTGATGAGGGTGTCCAGCATGGCTATGGAGTTGTTCTGTTCCACTTCCCTCGTGAATTTGATGGCTGGGTGTTGGTTGTTCAGATGTTCTGTGAACTGTTCGACCAGTTGCTGGGGGAGGATAGTCATGGTGTCGTCTACGTAGCGCCCCCAGTATCGTGGTGGGGAGTGGAAAGAAGCCAATGCTTTCTCTTCAAAATCCTCCATGAACAGGTTGGCTACTATTGGGCTTACTGGGGAGCCCATGGCTGCTCCTTCTTTTTGTTGGTAGAATTCACCTTGGAAGGTGAAGTAGGTGGTGGTGAGGCAGCAGGACAAGAGTTCACATACGTCGTCCACTGTGAGAGATGTACGTTGGTGGAGGGTTTGGTCGTTTTGTAACCTTCGGCGTATGATCTCTATGCTTTCTTTCACTGGTACGCTGGTAAATAGGGCAGAGACATCATATGACACAAGGAGTTCATCATGAGCGAGGGTGTAGTTACTCAGTTTTTCCACTAGGTCAGCACTGTTGTGGATGTGATGATCTGTGTGTCCTACGAGAGGTGATAGGATGTCCGCCACAAATCTAGCCGTCTCATACATGATGGAACCTCTGGATGCGACTATGGGACGGAGGGGGACTTCTTTCTTGTGGACTTTGGGTAGACCATAGAACTTGGGGACGTCGGACACAGTTGGGTATAATTTCCTGTACTGTTCTAATGACAGGCGGTCCGTCTCTTTCAGGCGTTTCAGTGTGTCTTTCAGTTTGTTGGAAAACTTGGAAGTAGGATCTTTCTTGAGGCGTTCATATGTTGTAGTATCTTCCAGAAGTTTGCTTGCCTTCTCATAGTACATGGGTCTAGGCATGATGACTGTGGCACGACCTTTGTCAGCTGGTAGGATCATCGTGGCGTGTTCGTTCTTTAAATCCGCCAGAGCCCGTCTTTGGTCCGGTGTTAAGTTGGATTTCGGTAGTTTGGCCTGTTTCATGATTCTGACACAGTCTGATCTTAAGTGTGTGGCTTCTTCTGAATTAGGGCCAATATACCTGCAAGCTGTTTCAATGCTTGTGATGAGGTCTACCACTGGAAGCTTGTTAGGGGCTACGGCGAAATTTAGTCCTTTCTCTAGTACTTCCTGTTCTGGTTTAGTGAGTTGGCGATCTGATAGATTGATCACCCACCTCTCTTTGGTCTTTCTTTTTGTTTCTTCCGGTACAGGTGTAATCTCGCTTTTGTCATTCTGTTGTCTCCTGTTGTTTTTTGGTGCTAGAAGTTCGAATTTCTTTCGATGGCGTTGGCGTACTTTGTCCCATTCTATTCGTCGTGTGTTGTTTAGCCACTCTTTGATTTCGGAGAGCATAGCATCTGGTAGTGTGCTAGAGCTCAGTCTTTCCTCGAGGTCTTGGATTTTCCCTTCCAGACAAGTGATGCGGGTGTTGATTTGCTTGATGCGTTCGTTCATGAGTGCTCGTTGTGCCTGATTGATGATATTATTTGCTGCTGTTCCTTTCATCGAAGTTTTGATTTTTAGGCTGGTGGGAAAGACGCCGTGATGTTTGCAGTGCAGTGTGAAGTGTAGATGGTTCCTGAACTTCGCTAGGGAGCGGTGTAATTTCTCTGATTCACGAAAGGTAGTGATGATCGTCCGATCGTAATCGCGAATGAGACGTAGGGGAAGTTTCAACAGTTGGGGGGTAGACATAATGCTACCAATTTTGAAGAACAAGGTCTCCCAACAGTGTAAAAATCGCTACTCACAGTTCCGTAGCTTTCGATGGCGTTCTCGCCATCTTCGTCAGCGCTCTAATGCTGTCTGCGTGAATCTCTACTCAGATCTCGCGAACATGATTTAATCATGCTCTCTCTGCTATCTGGATTTCATACAATTGATCACTTCCATTTTATCAGAGATATAACCTCTATCGTTAGCACCACGAACAATGGTAATCACGATACTGCTGATGGTAAAGGTAGACCAGATGGTAGAAGTAAAAGGAGGATTTGTGCTGGTGGTAGTTTGTTCATATAAACGCCTTGGTTCCTTAAGAAGGTGTACAAAAATACAACAATTACAAAACATGATACATGGAGAGAGAGAGAGAGAGAGAGGGAGGGAGGGAGGGAGTCAGACAGACAGACAGAGACACAGAGACATACAGACAGACAGAGACGAAAGACAGAGACAGAGAGAGACGGAGAAAGAGAGAGACAGAGAGACAGACAGATAGCCACAGACAGAAAGAAAGAAAAAGAGAGAGAGAGAGAGCGAGAGAGAGAAAGAGAGAGAGAGAGAAAGAGAGAGAGAGAGAAAGAGAGAGAGAAAGAGAGAGAGAGAAAAAAATAGAGAGAAAGAGAGAGAGAAAGAAAGAGAGAGAAAGAGAGAAAGAAAGAGAGAGAGAGAGAGAGAAAGAGAGACAGACAGACAGACAGACAGAGTCACATTTCGCATAGCGTATCGAAATTCAGTGACAATAGACCACAATATCCATTACCAAATAACCATTAGTCCAGCAACATAACAATCCCCACCCACTCACCCACCCGTACCCACATAGACCTTCTCATTTCCAGTTTGAATAGTTACACTAAATGATCATTCCCATTAACGTTGCATTATGGTAGGCGGAAGCTTAGCAGTTTCCTGTGTGAATATGTCCAACTGCTACAGACAAAAGTCGTCTGCTTACGGATGAAAGACTTTGCATTGATTGACATATACCCCATGCGCAGGACTGAGGATATCTGATATGGTATAGTTAACGTTCTTTGCTTGATGCCATTCCGTTGATAACAATGATTGTGTTTTAAATATTGGGTGGGGAACATGGAGGTTTTCAGGTTGTTGTCTTTTCTTTCTGTCTTATCTTCTATATCAAGTAATATTACATGTATTCTATGTGTGAACAAGATTGAGGCAGCCGAGATGTGGTTTCTAAGAAGAATGTTGAGAGTTCCATGGACAGCAAAGAAAACAAACGAGACAGTCTTGATGGAGGCAGACACAAGTAGATCACTCATAAGGAAGATTAGGAAAAGACAGGCAACGTTTATAGGCCATTTTATGAGGAAGGGGGATTTGGAGCACCTGGTCACAACGGGAAAGCTGGAGGGAAAGAGAGCGCCAGGTAGACCCAGGGAGAAAATGCTGGACGGACTTGTAGGGTGGCTGGGGACGAGGAGGGGGGGGAGATGCTAGGGGCAACGAGAGATAGAGACAAATGGAAGTCCATAATCGCCAACGCCATGCCGCAGGGCACCTGATGATGATGATTCTATGTGGAGATATATTCAACCTACAGTATTACATGCCTCTTATCGGAAAAATACTACGTAATCAATAGTTGTTTCCAGTGTATGCAGAGACAACAGTTTTTTTCCTTCGATTTTTCGGGCACCAACCCCCCCCTCACAATCATTGAGATCCCACATGAGGGCACACAAATAAAGTGCTAAGCTTGACTTTATCGACCACGATAGTCGACCATCCATATATGTGTGTATACATATATACACACATATATATAGATAGATAGATAGATAGATAGATAGATAGATAGATAGATAGATAGATAGATAGATAGATAGATAGATAGAAAGATAGATAGAAAGATAGATAGATAGATAATAGAAAGATAGATAGAGAGATAGAGAGATAGATAGATAGATAAATAGATAGATAGATAGATAGATAGATAGATAGATAGATAGATAGATAGATAGAAAGATAGATAGATAGAAAGATAGATAGATAGATAGATAAATAGATAGATAGATAGATAGATAGAAAGATAGATAGATAGATAGAAAGATAGAGATAGAGATAGAGAGATAGATAGATAGATAGATAGATACATAGATAGACAGACAGACAGATAGATAGATAGAGAGAGAAAGAAAGACAGATAGATAGATAGACAGGCAGACAGACAGATAGATAGATAGATAGATAGATAGAGAGAGAGAGAGAGATAGAGAGATATATAGAGAGAGATAGATGGATAGATAGGTAGATAGATAGATAGATAGATAGATAGATAGATAGATAGATAGATAGATGGATAGATAGATAGACAGACAGATAGATAGAGTGATCCAAAGCTTGTTAGTATACGAGTAGACATCTGGAGCCATATGTGAACTAGGAACAAGTGACGGCACAGATAGGATCTAGCTATCCTAATATGTAGAATGTTACTGCTTTC
>JAPXFY010000030.1:41441134-41443634 GCA_030674185.1 Monoplex corrugatus | reverse complement strand
ATTTTGGTACTTGAATAAAGCTTGTACTCAAAAAAGTGTAGAAGTTATGTATGTTTATAGTCATTAAGTTGTATGACGGCCATTTTGAGAAAACAGCCTCTAAAGTTTTTGTGTGCTCTCCTACACATTTTCCTTAAATTTCTTTATTTGGTGGCTTTGACCCAGTTTGTTTCTAATTTTTGCTGTTATTATCTGAAAGGTGCACCAAAGAGCTTTCCATCAGTATATTACATGTGCGGGTACTGTACAGGTTATGGTTTATAATAAGAGACAAAAATGGGTACTTCTGGTAGGAAATTGCGTACTTTCTGCTGCGATCGATGCATTAAAATACCATTTTAAATTGATTAATAATATTTTTTCAAGAAAAAACATTTGTGTGGGGGATAGATTATAGTCTACAGAAATCAATTTTGAGAAAAAGTTAAAACACCCCAGATAGACCCTCAGTCACCTTTTCAGCTCCTAGTGCTGTTCGACTGACTGCGAGTTAAGACTGATTTCATGGTGGGAGGTCACATATATATGTAATCTGACATTTATAATGTCGAATCTTCTTTACTTTACTACTATGATGCAAGCCATCTCGAATTGAATTATTTGTATTCTTGATTATTTTCCTCCAGATAGCGATTAGGTTCAAACCTACCATCATTGTTTTCATTATTCCTTGACTTTGAGACTGTTGACGTGTGTGTAGTTAACAGTCAAATCACAAGATAATGACAGTCATTTACTGCAATTGCAATGTTGTTTCCACGCTCATTTATGGTTTTTAGAAGACCTGAATAAAACCAAAGATTATCTCTAGTAGATCGTATACGTTAACTAAGATCATATTTTTTTCTCATTTCTGTTTTGATTTTTTAAATGTTTTAAAATTATAATTCGAACGTATTGTTCAAAAATACCGCACCAGCCCTAGAATTTGATTTGTATAACGCAAGATAAATACAACAAAACTAACATCCACAGACCCACTACAAAATAATAATAATAATAATAATAATAATGAAGCATTTGTATAGCGCACTCCTCCAACAAGATGCCAGAGCTCTGTGCACTTAACAGACGTTATCATAAGCAGCAATCCATGATAGACAAGCAACAGTGATGTACAAATCAAGTCAAAATTAAAAATAGTGATAGATAACACATTGGTAACTTGTTATAAAAAACCTAAGCAACATTAAGTTAAGGATAAAGGATCACACACACACATATACACACACACACACACACACACACACACACACACACACACACACGCGCGCGCGCGCGCATAGACACAGACACACATACACACGCACTGATTCAATCACTCACTCACTCACATACACACATACAAACCTGAACACAGATATACATACACAAGAGATTAATTATACAATCATTACTAAATAACATGTCACTTAATAAACAACACGAAGCAGCACACGAGACAGCCAAATAAGCTAGACATTAAAGGGTAGGCCAGAAGAATTTAAAGGTTATAGTATTTCTTGAAAAGGTGAGTTTTCAGAGCTTTTTTGAAAGACGGAGTTGATGAGATTTCTCTAATTTCACGTGGAAGGGAATTCCATGTTTTGGGGGCTGCAAAGGAGAAAGAACGTTGTCCAAAGGTAGCAGTTCTGACATGAGGAACGTTAAGTATTTTTGAATCAGAAGAGGAACGAAGTTGACGTGATGGTGTGTATACAGAGAGAAGGTTTGAGAGGTAGAGAGGTGCAGTTCCAGAGAAAAAGGAATGGCAGAGAGTTGAAAGTTTGTAATCAATCCTTGCTTGGATAGGAAGCCAATGCAGATTTTTGAGGAGAGGTTGTACATGATCATATTTGGATGCCTTCAGTACCATTCTTGCAGCAGAATTCTGAACTTTCTGAAGCTTATCAAGATAATGTTTGGAGCAGCCTGATAGAATTGAATTACAGTAATCTAATTTTGACAAGACAAGGGCAGATACCAGAGTTTTTTTGGTATTAGCTGAGGTGAGATGACGAATTGAACTAATGCGACGTAGTTCAAGATAGGCTGAACGGCACACATGTTTAATGTGTAAGTCGACACTCATGTTCTCTGTCATTTGAAAGCCAAGATTACGAGCAGATGGAGAAAAGGTGACATCATTGCCACAAACTGATATGGACTTAGGCTGCTGATGAGAAGGATGTTTTGATGATGAATGAAGAAATAATGCTTCAGTTTTGTCATCATTGAGTTTGAGTTTATTTTGAAGCATCCAGGATTTGATGTCAAGAATACATTTTTCTAAGGAAGATACTGATGGTGACATGTTGGTTGGAGGAGCAGAGACATACAGCTGAGTGTCGTCGGCAAATGATTGGGAATTGATTGAGTGAGACTTAATCAGGTCTGCAAGAGGTTTTGTATAGAGGATGAAAAGAACAGGTCCAAGCACAGATCCTTGTGGAACACCACAAGTTAAATCTTTGTATCCAGAACAGCAGTCTTTGATGGAAACAGATTGTGTTCGGTGAGA
>JAPXFY010000030.1:41433634-41436134 GCA_030674185.1 Monoplex corrugatus | reverse complement strand
CCACTGGAATAATCTTGGTGACATGTAAATGACATGTGTATCTGTGTATCTTACCTTCAAAAAAGGTATAAAGTAAAACACAAATTATTAAAGGTCTGAAAATGCTTTGATAACAAGTTAGAAAGAAGAAGAAGGAAAAACAGTCTTCAAGTCGGAAATCCTCGCATCCCTGTGTTCCTCCAAAGATTCTTTTGAAAGTGATTCCACACCTGTTACATCCATTGATTTATGCACAACACAAACAGGGCATAAAATAGATTTATTATGTCAAGAATACAAGTGAATTTAAATATGATGGTGTTGATTGTAAAATTATGTAAACGATACACATAGACATGAACAAACAGACATTTAGAATCAGAGTCAGAGATCGTTTCAAAAAAGGCCAAAGCTCCATTTGCAAGAGTGTGAACATACAACAAATATTTACAAAATATAACATGAACAATATAATCAGTGCATACATACCATCTACACATATAGACAGATGCTAACAGAGAACCAGTAGGTCACAGAGAGAGAGACAAACAGAGAGAGAATGAAAAAGAGAGAGAGAGAGAAATAGAGACAGGGACAGAGACAGACAGACATAAACACAGAGAGAGACAGAGACAGAGAGACACACAGAGAGACAGAGAGAGAATGAAAAAGAGAGAGAGAGAGAGAAATAGAGATAGGGACAGAGACAGACAGACATAAACACAGAGAGAGACAGAGAGAGAGACAGAGAGACAGAGCGAGAGAGGCAGAGAGAAAGAGAGAGAGAGAGAGAACGAAAGAAGAAGACAGACAGACTGACAGACAGACAGACTGACAGAGAGATAGACAGAGCTCACATTATGTTTCAGAGGATTAGCATCATCTTCTTTGAACATTTAATCCTCCATTCTGGGAATGATATCTTTAATCCACAAAAGGGGATTATTGGAATTTCTCTGATATCTTGTTTCGAAGTAACTACACGCCATCACACTTTTTCTGGGTTGGATCATGTTGTAACCCATGAATGGTGTGTATGTGTGTGTGTGTGTGTGTGTGTGTGTGTGTGTGTGTGTGTGTGTGTGTGTGTGTGTGTGTGTGTGTGTGTGTGTGTGTATGTGTGTGTGTTTTGTGTGTGTGTGTGTGTGTGTGTGTGTGTGTGTGTTCGTTCTTTGATTTAACGTCTTTTCACTATAAGTGATATAGACGGTGTGTGTGTGTGTGTGTGTGTGTGTGTGTGTGTGTGTGTGTGTGTGTGTGTGTGTGTGTGTGTGTGTGTGTGTGTGTGTGTGTGTGTGTGTGTGTGTGTGTGTTTGTGTGTGTTCGTTCCTTGATTTAACGTCTTTTCACTATAAGTGATATTAGACGGATAAAAATGGCATGGAGGATGATTTTTTTTTTTTTGGGGGGGGGGGGGAGGGAGGAGGGGAAAGAAGGGAACTGAGTAAGAGACGGAAAAAAAATTAAAAGGAAGTGGCAAGGTCTTTAGAAAAATGATATGGATGAACAGAGAAATGAAACTAGAACAACGCTAACATCAAATGTAAAAGAAAAATCGTCATAAAAAGCAAAACAAAACAAAATAAGATAATGATAATAAAAATAATAACCTTAAAGTAACGCATTAACAGGACTGTGAACCAATGATTCTGAAATTTTAACTAACAGAACTTGATCTGATATCACTTCTTTAAAATGCTTTTCAAGATAGTTTCCTTGTGTAAACATCTTTGGTAAAAAAATAACGAAGCTTTCTGCAGTAAAACAAACAGTGATACAATGTGAATTGTTCACCGCAAATACATAAAACGTTTTTACAATATTTTGTTTTCAAAGCGTTCAGTTGAATACGAAAATATGTGGTAACAATTAATCTCAAATAATATATCGAAGAATACTGCATTTTTTTACAGATATTTTGAACTGAAAGTTTGATTCTTTTTTGAGACACAAATTTTTCATTTAAATGTTCATGAAATCGAACCCATGATGCTAATTCTAGCGAGTTGTAAGCTTCTTTTACCGAGGTGTTAACATGTAATTCTATGGAATTTTCAAAACGGAGTGCACTGGATTTAGCTGCTCTGTCAACTACGTTGTTGCCGTGAAGACCAACGTGAGAAGGTACCCAGCATAAACTGATTTCCGAGCCATTTATCTTTAAACAGTGTATTAGATGATTTGCCTCAATTATTAAATCAGGTCTTGTGTCTGTATCAAAAGACTGTAAGGCATATAATACAGATTTTGAATCAACAAACAGAACTACTTTGAAAGGCACAGGCCGAAGGCTTATTAAATAATGCAACGCTTGAACAACAGCGACCAATTCTGCTGTATATATAGATACATTTGCCCCAATGAAAAAAGACTTTTTAATGTTAAATTTTGGAACATAAAACGCTGCTCCAGCGCTCTGATTTGCTAAGACTGACCCATCAGTAAAAATGTGGAGGTGGGTACGGTACTTTTCATCGATGTGTTCACAAGCTGTGGATAGCGTAATGTTGACATTATCATC
>JAPXFY010000030.1:41426134-41428634 GCA_030674185.1 Monoplex corrugatus | reverse complement strand
TTAACATTCTTCTTAGAAACCACAGCACTGTACGGTGGATAGAACAAAAAACTACAGACTGGAAGATTGTGGGTTCGATTCTCCATCAGTCTTAATATCACGTAATATTTTGTGGCCAGTTCCTACTCAGATTTAAGTGTGCTATGGGTTTGCTTGGGAAGACTGGACCACACAGTGAGTCTCATCCACTCTACATGTACAGATGATGTGTCATTGAAGGTATTGTTCAAATCTTCTGGCCAACACCGCAGGTCTCTGTATCTCTTGGACTATCATGATAGTAAACGTAGAGTACAGCCCTGTCACACAGTCTATAATAAATAATAATAATAATTACAATATTTATATAGCGCAAAATCTAAATCAAATCTAAGCGCTGAACAGACACATACGCACGCATGCAACCGCAACACACACCCACACACACACACACACACACACATGGCTATAAATGGGGAAAAAGAAGAAAAGCAATGGAAAATTATAGAGAGCATATTATATACAAATACACAGGGGGGTGCAAAAGTAGGTATACAGTTATGAAAAAAGAAAACACGTACAATACTCATGCATTTATTATACAAACAAATGAATATTGCATCATATACATGTAATAACAAGCACAGCCTTAATCCCTCAGATACTCAAACTGCTTGCTGTCGGTATTCACACACTCCTCTAATCGAGAGCGGAATTAAGCATTATAATAATGATGTGATACTTACTGTATACCTACTTTTGCACCCCCCTGTATATTACAATGTGATTCCACTCCGAGCGGAGACAGTCTCAATCCAGGATAAAACTTTGTAGCAAAATGATAACCATCTCCATCATTATCATCATCATGGCATTGTAAAAATTGTTTGAGCTTCTGTGGCCATTAAGTTGACTTTAAAAAAGGGTCAGTAAAAAGGGTCAGTAAAAAGGGTCAGTAAAAAGGGTCAGTAAAAAAGGGTCAGTAAAAAAGGGTCAGTAAAAAAGGGTCAGTAAAAAGGGTCAGTAAAAAGGGTCAGTAAAAAGGGTCAGTAAAAAAGGGTCAATAAAAAAGGGTCAGTAAAAAGGGTCAGTAAAAAGGGTCAATAAAAAAGGGTAAGTAAAAAGGGTCAGTAAAAAGGGTCAGTAAAAAGGGTCAGTAAAAAGGGTCAGTAAAAACGGTCAGTAAAAACGGTCAGTAAAAACGGTCAGTAAAAAGGGTCAGTAAAAAGGGTCAGTAAAAAGACGTCAAGTACAAATAACACTGCCTGAGTGCCATAATTCTTGAGAAAACTGTCTGGTCTGAAACAACATAAACAAAACGGAAACCTTTGGTTCCCTTCTCTTGGGACTAAGGGTGTGTACCTGCGTTTACTCTGTTTAATAATGCATCCGTTGGCGGTCGTTTTTGACTAATAATGCAACCGTTGGCAAGCGGGGTTTTTTGTTTTCTTTTGTATTATTAGAATTCAGATAATGGTAAGTCTTAACCCTTTGACTCCAGCACCCTGCCCACAAGCATCCAGCATTGTCAGCCATGCTAATAAAGCAAAACCTTAACCCTTTGACTCCCCTACCCTATCCATCAGCTTGCTGCAGAAAACTTGTGGTGGATAGGGTGAGGGAGTCAAAGGGTTAAGCTTTTTCAGTTGGTGGATAGGGTGAGGGAGTCAAAGGGTTAAGCTTTTTCAGTTGGTGGATAGGGTGCGGGAGTCAAAGGGTTAAGCTTTTTCAGTTGGTGGATAGGGTGAAGGAGTCAAAGGGTTAAGTTTTGGCAGTTGGTGGATAGGGTGAGGGAGTCAAAGGATTAAGTTTTGGCAGTTGGTGGATAGGGTGCAGGGAGTCAAAGGGTTAAGTTTTGGCAGTTGGTGGATAGGGTGAGGGAGTCAAAGGGTTAAGCTTTTTCAGTTGGTGGATAGGGTGCGGGAGTCAAAGGGTTAAGTTTTTGCATTTGGTGGATAGGGTGAAGGAGTCAAAGGGTTAAGTTTTGGCAGTTGGTGGATAGGGTGCAGGGAGTCAAAGGGTTAATTGTAAAGGATGGACACTGACGTGGACTGTCTGATGCCTCTGTTTCTGTCTGTCTTCTCTTTATGCAAGGCCTGTGTTGGCTGCAGATGGTGTTTACTGTCTCTATCTGTCTCCCTGTCCATCTCATCTCTCTATCTGTCTCCCTGTCCATCTCATCTCTCTATCTGCCTCCCTGTCCATCTCATCTCTCTATCTGTCTCCCTGTCTATCTCATCTCTCTATCTATATCCCTGTCCATCTCATCTCTCTATCTATCTCCCTGTCCATCTCATCTCTCTATCTATCTCCCTGTCCATCTCATCTCTCTATCTGCCTCCCTGTCCATCTCATCTCTCTATCTATCTCCCTGTCCATCTCATCTCTCTATCTGCCTCCCTGTCCATCTCATCTCTCTATCTGCCTCACTGTCCATCTCATCTCTCTATCTGTCTCCCTGTCCATCTCATCTCTCTATCTGTCTCCCTGTCCATCTCATCTCTCTATCTGCTCCCTGTCC
>JAPXFY010000030.1:41403634-41411134 GCA_030674185.1 Monoplex corrugatus | reverse complement strand
CATCACAACACATCACAACACATCACAACACATCACAACACATCACAACACATCACAACACATCACATCACAACACATCACAACACATCACAACACATCACAACACATCACAACACAACACAGCACAACACATCACAACACATCACAACACATCACATCACATCACAACACAACACAACACAACACAACACAATACAATACAATACAACACAACGCAACACAAACACAACACAACACATCACAACACAACACAACACAACACAACACAATACAATACAATACAACACAACACAACACAACACAACACATCACAACACAACACAACACAACACAACACAATACAACACAACACAACACAACACATCACAACACAACACAACACAACACAACACAATACAATACAACACAACACAACACAATACAACACAACACATCACAACACAGCACAACGTAATGCATCACAACACAACACAACACAACACAACACAACACAAAACAACACAACACAACACAACACAAAACAACACAACACAACACATCACATCACAACACAACACAACACAACACAACACAATACAACACAACACAACACAACAACACAACACAACACAACACAACACAGCACAACACAGCACAGCTCAACGCAATACAACATAACAATAAACTATATTACCCATTGAACATTAATGCCTATGGAAGCAGTACCACCACTCAGAATTGATAGTCACCATTGCATAGTGGTCATTCACTTCATAATTTATAACTCATTGAAAGATTATGATTTTCGACTTTTTTATATAAAGAAAATTTAAACCATCAGACGGCACCAGTGTCAACTGTGCATGTGGAACTCATTCCGAGCTCAGAGACGTCATCTTGAGAAGCTGACCTGAAACTGAGTTGCTGGCCATGGTCATCATCATCATCATCAGGTGCCCTGTCGCATGGCGTTGGCGATCATGGTCTTCCATCTGCCTCTATCTCTCGTTGCCCCTAGCATCTCCCCCACTCTCCTCGTCCCCAGCCACTCTGCAAGTCCGTCCAGCATTTTCTCCCTGGGTCTACCCGGTGCTGGCCATGGTGGAAGATCGAAATAGGAGGCGTGAGGTTAATGACAGTGAGACTTTGAACACAACTAGCAGACTGAGAGAGAGAGAGAGAGAGACAGACAGACAGACAGACAGACAGAGACTGAGACAGAGGGAGAGAGAACGAGAGAGAGAGAGAAAGAAAGAGAGAGAGCTAGAGAGACAGAGAGAGAGAGAGACAGAGACAGAGGGAGGAGAGAGAGAGATAGCGAGACAGAGGCAGACAGAGGGGAGAGAAAGAGAGAGAGAGAGGGAGAGAGAGAGAGAGAGAGACTGAGACAGAGAGAGAAAGAGAGAGAGATAGAGAGACAGAGAGAAGAGAGAGACAGAGGGAAGAAGAGAGAGATAGAGAGAGAAATAGAAAAAGAGAGAGAGAGAGAGAGAGACAGAGACAGAGGGAGGAAGAGAGAGAGATAGCGAGACAGAGGCAGAGACAGAGGGGAGAGAGAGAGAGAGAGAGAGAGAAACTGAGACAGAGGGAGAAAGAGAGAGAGATAGAGAGAGAGAGAAGAGAGAGAGAGAGGGAGAGAGAGAGAGAGAGAGAGAGACTGAGACAGAGGGAGAAAGAGAGAGAGAGAGAGAGAGAGAGAGAGAAGAGAGAGAGAGACAGAGACAGAGGGAGGAAGAAAGAGAGAGATAGAGAGAGAAATAGAAAGAGAGAGAGAGAAAGAAAAGTTCCCATGGGACAGATGTGACAAGGGAAAGGCATTCGAGGTGTGTATGTCACACCTGTGGTGCTGGCTGCATGGCAGTGTCTTGGACTGGTTTTAAAAGAGTTAATTGTCTTCCCGCACGGCAGTCTCTTGGGACTGACTGTGAAGAGTTCCTTTATGTCCTGCGCGGCAGACTCTTCAGACTGTATCTGAAGGTTTACTTCCATTCTGCAAGGATATTTATTGTCTCAAGACAGAGTACAGTATGTCTGTTTGGGCCTTTTTCCTAATTTTGTGCTTGACGAAGTCGTACGACAGACCCTAAAGGGTTAATTGTCCTGTGCATGGTGAAATATTCAGACTGCTTCTACAGGATTGATTATCTATGCATGGCAATATCTGAAGACTATCTCTGATGGGCTTTTCTATCTTTTGCATTGAAATGGTCTGGAGATTGGTGCAAAGAGGGCCAGTTGTCTTCAGTATCGTAGTATCTTGAGATTACCTCTAAAAGGTTAATTATTTCTTCGTGGAAGAGTCTAAAGATTTTCCTAAAAAGGTTAATTATATTCTGCGTGGTAGTGTCTTGATAGTGTCGTTGTCTCTAAAGGGTTAATTATATTTCATATGGCGATGTTGAGAGTTGAGAGTTCCTTTGACAGCAAAGAAAACAAACGAGACAATCTTGATGGAGGCAGACACAAGAAAATCGTTGATACGGAATATTAGGAAAAGACAGGCGACATTCATAGGCCCTTTTATGAGGAAAGGGGAATTAGAGCACCTGGTCACAACAGGAAAGCTGGAGGGAAAGAGAACACCAAGTAGACCAGGGAAAAATATTGGACGGACTTGCAGAGTGGCTGAAGACAAACAGGGTGGAAAATGTGCTTGCGGCAACAAGAGATGGAGACAGATGGAAGGCCATCATCGCCAACACCATGTGGTAAGGCATTTGATGATGATGATGATGATGATGATGATGATTAGCGATGCCCAGGAAGTGTCTCTAAAGCTTTAATTTATTGTAAACTAAATGCCACAGCCCATGGAGTCTCTCTAAAGGGTTAATACTTATTGCAGTCCATATTGCTGTGCCAAGGGATTGTCTTTAACTGGTTAATAATTAGCTTCCATATGGCAGTGCTCAGGGAGGCTCTCTAAAGGGTTAACAATTATCATCTTCCACGTGGCAGCGTCTTGGCAGTGTACTAAAGGGTTAAGTAATTGTCTTCTATATGCCAGTGCCCAAGGACTGTCTGTAAAGGGTTAATCACTTCTGTTAATTAACTTCTGCATGGTAGTGTCTTGGAAGTGTCTCTAAAGAGTTAATCATCTTCGTTGCAGTGTTCATAGAGTCTACCCAGAGAGTTCATTATCTTCTACATAGATGTGTCTTAAGAATGGTTCTAGACGGTTCATTATCTTCTGCATAGATGTGTCTTAAGAATGTTTCCAGAGAGTTCCATATCGTCTACATAGATGTGTCTTAAGAATGGTTCTAGACGGTTCATTATCTTCTGCATAGATGTGTCTTAAAATATCTCTAGAGGGTTCATTATCTTCTGCATAGATGTGTCTTAAAATATCTCTAGACGGTTCATTATCTTCTGCATAGATGTGTCTTAAAATATCTCTAGAGGGTTCATTATCTTCTACATAGATGTGTCTTAAAATATCTCTAGAGGGTTCATTATCTTCTACATGGCAGCGCCCAGGGAGTCTACCCAGAGAGTTTATCTTGCACATATATGTGTCTTAAGAACGTTTCCAGAGAGTTCATTATCTTCTACATATATGTCTTAAGAATGTCTACAGAGGGTTCATTATCTTTACATATATGTCTTAAGAATGTCTCTAGAGGGTTAATTATCTTCTACATATGTATGTCTTAAGAATGTTTCCAGAGAGTTAATTATCTTCTACATAGATGTCTTAAGAATATCTCTAGAGAGTTCATTATCTTCTACATAGATGTCTTAAGAATGTCTCTAGAAGGTTCATTATCTTCTACATAGATGTCTTAAGAATGTCTCTAGAAGGTTCATTATCTTCTACATTATGTCTTAAGAATGTCTCTAGAGGGTACATTATCTTCTACATTATGTCTTAAGAATGTCTCTAGAAGGTTCATTATCTTCTACATTATGTCTTAAGAATGTCTCTAGAAGGTTCATTATCTTCTACATTATGTCATAAGAATGTCTCTAGAAGGTTCATTATCTTCTACAAAGATGCGTTTTAAGAATGTCTCTAGACAATTCATTAACTTCAACAAAGATGTGTCTTAAGAATATATCTAGAGGGTACATTATCTTCTACATGACGGTGCCCAGGGACTTTTTATCTTCTGCATAAACGTGTGGTGAGAATGTCTCTGGAGAATTAATTACTTTCTGCATGGTAATGTCTCTAAGAATGTCTATATGTTTAACTGTTTTTATATGGTAGTGTCTTGTGAATTTCTACATAGTGGTGTCTTGCATTGTCTCTATAATTATGTGTAATTATTTTCTACATGGTAATGTCTTGTGAATGTCTCTATATGTGTAATTATTTTCTACATGGTAGTGTCTTGTGAATGTCTCTATATGTGTAATTATTTTCTACATGGTAGTGTATCAAGAATGTCTCTATGTGTGTAATTATTTTCTACATGGTAGTGTATCAAGAATGTCTCTATATGTGTAATTATTTTCTACATGGTAGTGTATCAAGAATGTCTCTATATGTGTAATTATTTTCTACATGGTAATGTCTTGTGAATGTCTCTATATGTGTAATTATTTTCTACATGGTAATGTCTTGTCAATGTCTCTATATGTGTAATTATTTTCTACATGGTAATGTCTTGTGAATGTCTCTATATGTGTAATTAATTTCTACATGGTAATGTCTTGTGAATGTCTCTATATGTGTAATTATTTTCTACATGGTAATGTCTTGTCAATGTCTCTATATGTGTAATTATTTTCTACATGGTAATGTCTTGTCAATGTCTCTATATGTGTAATTATTTTCTACATGGTAGTGTATCAAGAATGTCTCTATATGTGTAATTATTTTCTACATGGTAATGTATCAAGAATGTCTCTATATGTGTAATTATTTTCTACATGGTAGTGTATCAAGAATGTCTCTATATGTGTAATTATTTTCTACATGGTAATGTCTTGTCAATGTCTCTATATGTGTGATTATTAACTATATGGTAGTGTCTTGTGAATGTCTCTATATGTGTAATTATTTTCTACATGGTAATGTCTTGTCAATGTCTCTATATGTGTGATTATTAACTATATGGTAGTGTCTTGTGAATGTCTCTATATGTGTAATTATTTTCTACATGGTAATGTCTTGTCAATGTCTCTAAATATGTGATTATTAACTATATGATAGTGTCTTGTGAATGTCTCTATATATGTGATTATTAACTATATGGTAGTGTCTTGTGAATGTCTCTATATGTGTAATTATTTTCTACATGGTAGTGTTTCAAGAATGTCTCTATACGCGTAAATTTTTTTTTTACATGGTAAATCTATCAAGAATGTCTCTTTATGTTTATGTGTAATTATTTTCTCCATGGTGGTGTCTCGTGAATGTCTCTATATGTGTGATTATTTTCGACATGGTGATGTCTTGTCAATGTCTCTGCATATGTGATTATTAACTATATGGTAGTGTCTTGTGAATGTCTCTATATGTGTAATTATTTTCTACATTGTAGTGTATCAAGAATGTCTCTATATGTGTAATTATTTTTTTACATACAACATATAATAAAGTAAATAAACAAATAAATAAATAAATAAATAAAGGTCAGAATCACAACACAACTAGCTACTCAGTATAAACTCGTCTCACATGACAAAAAGCCCCACCCCCAGTCAATACACAGAGCCTCAACTGTGTAGCAATTAGGTGAAGATCATATTTTCTAAATCATAGTTTATTTTCTACATGGTATTGTCTCGAGAATGTCTCTAAACAGTTAATCATATTCCGCATAGTATTGTCTTGTGATTGTGCCTAAAAGGTTAAATCATTTTCCTGCTTGGCGGGGTCTTGACAATATCTCTAAAGGGTTAATTACTTTCTACGTAGTAATGTCTTGATAAAAGCTATGAAGCGTTTCTATTTTCTGCACAGTAGTGTCTTGATCATCATCATCATCATCAGGTACCTCGCCGCATGGTTGGCGATTATGGACTTCCATCTGTCTCTATCCCTTGTTGCCTCAAGCATCTCTTCTACCATCCTTGTCCCCAGCCACTCTGCAAGTCGGTCTAGTATCTTCTCCCTGGGTCTGCTCGGTGCTCGCTTTCCCTCCAGCTTTCCCGTTGTGACCAGGTGCTCCAATTCCCCTTTCCTCATAAAATGGCCTATAAATGTTGCCTGTCTTTTCCTAATCTTCTTTATGAATGATCTACTTGTGTCTGCCTCCATCAAGACTGTCTCGTTTGTTTTCTTTGCTGTCCATGGAACTCTCAACATCCTTCTTAGAAACTACATCTCGGCTGCCTCAATCTTGTTCTGGCTTTGCTTGTTGACTGTCCACGTCTCGCAACCGTACAACAGTATTGGTTCTATATAACATTCAAGAACTCTCTTCCTGATGTTAATTGATAGGCATTTGTTGGTAAGAATGCTTGTCATCTTCTTGAATGCTGTTTTGGCTTGGCCGATTCTGTTGGCTATTTCTGATGTGCATCTGCCGTCTGGTGAAATGATCGTTCCCAATATTTAAACGGCCTCGAGGTTGTGCCATTTGTCTCTATCAGTTGTTGAGACAGTGTCTTGATACCGTCTCTAAAGGGTTAATTGTCTTCTGCATGGCAGTGTCTTAAGTATATCTCTAAAGGGTTAATTGTCTTCTGCATGGAATGTCTTAAGTATATCTCTAAAGGGTTAATTGTCTTCTGCATGGTAGTGTCTTAAGTATATCTCTAAAGGGTTAATTGTTTGTTTTCTGCATGGTAGTGTCTTAAGTATATCTGTAAAGGGTTAATTGTTTTCTGCATGGTAGTGTCTTAAGTATATCTCTAAAGGGTTAATTGTTTTCTGCATGGTAGTGTTTTAAGTATATCTATAAAGGGTTAATTGTTTTCTGCATGGTAGTGTCTTAAGTATATCTCTAAAGGGTTAATTGTTTTCTGCATGGTAGTGTCTTAAGTATATCTGTAAAGGGTTAATTGTTTTCTGCATGGTAGTGTCTCAAGTATATCTCTAAAGGGTTAATTGTTTTCTGCATGGTAGTGTCTTAAGTATATCTGTAAAGGGTTAAATGTTTTCTGCATGGTAGTGTCTTAAGTATATCTGTAAAGGGTTAATTGTTTTCTGCATGGTAGTGTCTTAAGTATATCTGTAAAGGGTTAATTGTTTTCTGCATGGTAGTGTCTTAAGTATATCTCTAAAGGGTTACTTGTTTTCTGCATGGTAGTGTCTTAAGTATATCTCTAAAGGGTTAATTGTCTTCTGCATGGTAGTGTCTTAAGTATATCTGTAAAGGGTTAATTGTTTGTTTTCTGCATGGTAGTGTCTTAAGTATATCTCTAAAGGGTTAATTGTCTTCTGCATGGTAAGTGTCTTAAGTATATCTGTAAAGGGTTAATTGTTTTCTGCATGGTAGTGTCTTAAGTATATCTCTAAAGGGTTAATTGTTTTCTGCATGGTAGTGTCTTAAGTATATCTCTAAAGGGTTAATTGTTTTCTGCATGGTAAGTGTCTTAAGTATATCTCTAAAGGGTTAATTGTTT
>JAPXFY010000030.1:41383634-41398634 GCA_030674185.1 Monoplex corrugatus | reverse complement strand
GGGGGATTTGGAGCACCTGGTCACAACGGGAAAGCTGGAGGGAAAGAGAGCACCAGGTAGACCCAGGGAGAGAATGCTGGACGGACTTGCAGAGTGACTGGGGACGAGGAGGGTGGGGCAGATGCTGGGGGCAACGAGAGATAGAGATGGTTGGAAGTCCATGGCCGCCAAAGCCATGCGGCAGGGCACCTGATGATGTTGATGAGACATGGACACCTGATCTATCACTGTTGTATTGTGTCGTTGACTTTATGGTTGAAATATAAAAATCAATCAAGCAATGAATCGCCCGCATGTGTGTGCGTGTGTTGCGCGCACGCGCGTGCATGTGTATCTCTATATACTTTCTCTCTCTTCTCTCTTCTCTCTTCTTTTCTCTTGTCTTCTGTCCTCCTGTCTCTCTCTCTCTCTCTTTCTGTCTCTCCTCTCCTCTCTCTCTCCCTCTCTCTCTCTGTCTCTCTCTCTGTCTCTCTCTCTCTCTCTCCTTCTGTCTCTCCCTCTCTCTCTCTCTTTTCTCTCCCTCTCCTCTCTCCTCCATGTCTCTCTCTCCTGTCTCTCTTCCCTGTCTCTCTCCTTCTTCTCTCCTCTCTCTCTCCCTGTCTCTCTCTCCTCTCCCTCTCTCTCTCCCTGTCTCTCTCTCCCTCTCTCTCTCCTCTCTCTCTCCCTGTCCTCTCCGTCTCTCTCTCCAGTCTCTCTCTCCCTGTCTCTCTCCCTGTCTCTCTCTCCTCTCTCTCCCTGTCTCTCTCCATTCTCTCTCCTCTCTCTCCCTTCTCTCTCCCGTCTCTCTCTCCATGTCTCTCTCTCCCTCTCTCTCTCCCTTCTCCCCTCTCTCTCTCCTCTCTCCCCTGTCTCTCTCTCCCTGTCTCTCCCTGCTCTCTCTCCCTCTCTCTCCCTCTCTCTCTCCCTCCCTCTCCGTCTCTCTCCCCTCTCTCTCTCCCTGTCTCTCTCCTGTCTCTCTCCCCTCTCTTCTCCCTCTCCTCTCTCTCTCCGTCTCTCTCTCTCTCCCTCTCTCTCATCTCCTCTCCCTGCTCTCTTCTGCTCCTCTTCTCCTCTCTCCCCTTCTCTCTCTCTCCCTCTCTCTCTCGTCCTCCCTGTCTCTCTCTCTCTCTCTCCCTGTCTCCTCTCTCTCTCTCTTCTCTCCTCTCTCTCTCTCTCTCCTCTCTCCTCTCCTCTCTCCTCTCCTCTCTCCTCTCTCTTCTCTCCTTCTCCTCTCTCCCTCTCTTTTCCCTCTCTCCTCTCTCTCCTCTCTGTTCTCCTCCCTCTCTCTCTCTCTCTCTCTCTCTCTCTCTCTCTCTTCCCCTCCTCTCTCTCTCTCTCTCTCTCTCTCTCTCTCTCTCTCTTTCTCGAGTCGTGTTCATTACGTTTACTCTCTCCCATTATTACATTTTTTGAAGAAATGTTTGTTGAGCTTGAGGTGGGCTGTTGTGGGCATTGACAGCAAGGCATCTTGTCTGAAAGATGAATAAGGGGAGAGAATGGGGTGGGCGGGAAAGCTCTTAGTAAGCCCATCACTAGATTAAAGACAGTGATTCCCCCTTTATCACTCTTCTTTCACGAGTCGGAGGATATATTTTTTTTCCTTTTTTGGGTGGGTGGGTGGGGTGGGGTGGGGGTGGGGGGTCACATCACATTATTATTAAACAGGGAATATGATTTGGATAAATCTGTTGTGTTTCGCCACCTGTGTGTGTGTGCCTGTGTAACGACCCTCTTCCCCTCCCACCCCTGCTCTCACTCTCTCTCTCTCTCTCTGTCTCTCTCTCTGTGCCTCTGTCTCTGTCTCTGTTTCTGTCTCTGTCTCTGTATGTCTCTCTTTCTCTCTCTCTCTCTCTCTCGCTCTCTCCCCCCCTCTCTCTCTGTATGTAAATATACATATAGGCTTATATATATATAATTATGTGTTGTGTGTGTGTGTGTGTGTGTGTGTGTGTGTGTGTGTGTGTGTGTGTACATATGTACAGTACATATTTGTGTATATATACATACATGTAAATATATATACATACATACAGATATATATAGACATATGTATATATATATATATATATACGTCTGTGCATGTGTGTAATCATGAATCGAATCATATCTATCTATCTATCTATCTATTTATCTATCTATTTATCTATCTATCTATCTATCTATCTATTTATCTATCTATCTATCTGTCTGTCTATTTATCATTCTATCTATCTATATATATGTATGTGTATTATCATATGTCTGTCGATCTGTCTAGCTAGCTAGCTATCCACACACACACACACACACACACAGGGGCACACAGATAGATAGTAGATAGATAGATAGATAGATAGACAGATAGATACATAGATAGATACATAGATAATAGATAGATAGATAGATAGAGATAGATAGATAGATAGATAGATAGAGATAGATAGATAGATAATGATAGACAGACAGATAGACAGAAGATAGATAGATAGATAGTAGATAGATAGATAGATAGATAGATAGATAGATAGATAGATAGACAGACAGATAGAGAGATAGATAGAAAGATAGATAGATAGATAGATACATAGATAGATACATAGATAGATACATAGATATAGATAGATAGAAGGGCATAGCCAGGAAAGCTTAAGAGTTATATCGATGATAATTATCACTGAAGGTCTGATCACTTTCCCTCATGTAAATGTTGATGTAGGCCTATATAGAAATTGTCTGATTATTCTGTTACGTTTAGTTCATCAATCTGTTACGTTTAGTTCATCAATCTGTTACGTTTAGTTCATCAATCTGTTACGTTTAGTTCATCAATCTGTTACGTTTAGTTCATCAATTGATATATATGTATGTATGATATCCGTGTTCTCTGTCTCAACACTTGTGTCAGTTCATCAATCTGATATACATGTATATATGATATCCGTGTTCTCTGTCTCAACACTTGTGTCAGTTCATCAATCTGATATACATGTATATATGATATCCGTGTTCTCTGTCTCAACACTTGTGTCAGTTCATCATCATCATCATCAGGTGCCCTGCCGCATGGCGTTGGCGATCATGGACTTCCATCTGTCTCTATCTCTCGCTGCCCCTCTCATCTCCCCCACCCTCCTGTGTCAGTTAAACTGTTTAATACTGTTGAGATTCAGTGCTTTCCGTGTTAGTAAGAATATTCCATTTATATAACATTTTTTATGTTTTCAAGTTGTTATATGAAGTATTTGCCTTAGCGCAGATCTTTCGTAAGCAAGGGTTCGATGTCAAATACAGCATTCGTCTGTACCAGAGGGTAGAGAGGGTACAAAATAGTGCAGCTAGGCTGGTATTCAGGAAGCGAAAAACCACTTCAGCAACCAGCCTATTGAAGCAGCTCCACTGGCTCCCTGTGGAAGCAAGAGTAGAATATAAACTAGCTACTCTGGCTTATCGGCATTTTGATGGTACGTTGCCTATCTACCTCTCTTCTGTGCTTAAAACATACAGGCCTGAACGCAGTCTGGCTTATCGGCATTTTGATGGTACCTTGCCTATCTACCTGTCTTCTGTGCTTAAAACATACAGGCCTGAACGCAGTCTGGCTTATCGGCATTTTGATGGTACCTTGTCTATTACCTGTCTTCTGTGCTTAAAAATACAGGCTGAACGCAGTCTGGCTTATCGGCATTTTGATGGTACTTGCCTATCTACCTCTCTTCTGTGCTTCAAACATACAGGCCTGAACGCAGTCTCAGGTCAAGCAACCAGAAGCTTCTGGCAAAATCAAAATCAAAATACAAAACCATAGGACACCGAGCCTTCCGTTGCCAGGCCCCACTTGTCTGGAACGATCTGCCTTTTTCTCTCCGCTGTTCATCATCTGTCTCTTCTTTCAAGACAGGGCCTTAAAACTCATCTTTTTGATAAATACTACCAGTTATGAAACATGATTGTTGATCTTTTTGATAAATACTACCAGTAATGAAACATGAGTTTTGATCTTTTTGATAAACACTACAGTAATGAAACATGATTGTTGATCTTTTTGATAAACACTACCAGTAATGAAACATGATTGTTGATCTTTTGATAAACACTACCAGTAATGAAACATGATTGTTGATCTTTTTGATAAACACTACCAGTAATGAAACATGATTGTTGATCTTTTTGACCAGGTGCTCCATTCCCCTTTCCTCATAAAATGGCCTGTAAATGTTGCCTGTCTTTTCCTAATCTTCCTTATGAGTGATCTACTTGTGTCTGCCTCCATCAAGACTGTCTCGTTTTTTTCTTTGCTGTCCATGGAACTCTCAACATTCCTCTTAGAAACCACATCTCGGCTGCCTCAATCTTGTTCTGGCTTTGCTTGTTGACTGTCCACGCCTCACAACCGTATAACATTATCGGTTCTATATAACATTCAAAAACTCTCTTCCTGATGTTAATTGATAGGCATTTGTTGTAAGAATGCTTTTCATCTTCTTGAATGCTGTTTTTGCTTGGCCGATTCTGCTGGCTATTAATTTTTCTGATGTGATACAGTACACTGACCTTATTGCTCACCTGAACATAATTGTTGTTCTGTTGATGTCAGTCTAGGATCAGATAGGGCATTAACCCTTTACCCACATCCCTGCAAATGTTAACCCCGTAAATCATACCACCTGAGGTGAGTGCCGACGTAAAACTGAATCAGAACTAATCGGTGCCGAAAACAGAGTTAAGGGCAGACAGGTATGGTGGTCTTTTGTTGCTGAACACAAATGGGCAATACTTTATAATAATCATCATCATCATCATCATCATCATCATCATCATCATCATCATCATCAGTAGTAGTAGTAGTAGTAGTGTCATTATTATTATCATTATCATTATCATCATCATTAGTGGTAGTAGTAATAGTAGTAGTATCATTATTATTATTATTATTATCATTGTCTTTAATATTATCGTTATTATTATTGTTAAAATTATCATTATTATTATTGTTGTTGCTGTTGTTATCACCATCATCTTCTTCATCGTTTCCCTTTTTCTTCTTCTTCTTTCTCTTCTTCTTCTTCGTCTTCTTCTACTTATCATTATTATATCATCATTATTATCATCATCATCATCATCATCATCATCATCATCATCATCGTTGTTGTTGATGTTGTTGTTATTGTCGATATCATCATCATCGTCATCATCATCATCATCGTCGTCGTCGTCGTCCATCATCATCATCATCATCATCTATATTGTGTTTAAAGCCATCGAGCAAAATCAGCAAAACCACACATACAACACACACACAACAAAAACACACACAAACACCACACACACACAAACACACACACCAAACACACACACACAACAACCACACACACACAACACACACACACACACAAACACCACACAACACAACACACACAAACACAACAACACACACACACACAACACCAACACACACCACACAACACACACACACACACATAACAACCAAACAACAACCCACTACTCACAACAACACAACACACTCACAACACAACACACAAAAAAAAAAAACACACAAACAAACAAAACCAAACACAAAATACAAAACTGACATCACAAACACACACAACATCTACAGTACATAAACATCACAAGTCAGTACCACAGACACCACAAAGCACCAAATTACAAACGACAAACCATCATCCTCAACCAACATGCTGATAACATACCATCAGATCGAACAAAACAGAAAATCAACACCATTAAACACAACAACACCATTCACCCAACTGCCCTTGTCAAGCGAGAATGAACGTCACAAACAGACCACAAACACCCAAACAACGATAATAAAAAGAGCACTAAAAACTTCCCTGCCGCCCATGAACACACAAGGGACACACATATATGGCCCATTGATTTTTGGTCCCTTTTTATCCACTGGACGAGGCGGCAGGGAAGTTTTTAGTCCTCTTGTTTGGTGTTTGTGGTCTGTTTGTGACCGTTCATTCTCGCTTGACAAAGGCCGGTTGGGTGAAAATTTGCGCTTGTCTTGTGTTGTGTTGAATACGCGCTTGCTTTGATTTGCTTGTTCTTCTGGTTCCTGTTTGCTTGGGCGCGGGCAGTCGCACTTGTTTTGGAACTCATTAGAGTCATATCAGTGTTAACACCACATTAAAAACAACTCCTGACAAACAGAAAGTATGTAAAGCTTTATGCAAAACACAATTTAATGTACCACAAAAGCAGTTTCAGTTTCAGTTTCAGTTTCTCAAGATGACGTCTCTGCGCTCGGAACGAATTCCATATGCACTAACGTCACAGGTGCCACGTGTATGGTGATCATGGCACAAGCCTTAAGCCTGCACATAAACCCATGAGCTGGCCAGGTCCTGAGGCCCTACCTAGAGTATGTTTTACCTATACTGGTGTTTTATCAGCCTACCACTGGAATCATCTTGGTTACATGTAAATGACATAAGTATGTGTGTATCTTACCTTCAAAAAGGAACACACACACACACACACACACACACACACACACACACAAAATATATATATATATATATATATATAACTATATATATATAATATATATATGTATATTATAAAAGTAAATAAATAAATGATCAAAGCTGAATCACAACACAACTAGCTATTCTGTATAAACTTGTCTCACATGACAGACCACCACCACCACCCCAGTCAATGCCCAAATCCTCAGCTGTCTATCAACTAGGTCAAGACAATATGTTTCTAATCATAGATAGGTATGTAAGTAAGTAACCAAGTAAGTAAGTAAGCAAGCAAGCAAGTAAGTAAGTAAGCAAGCAAGCAAGTAAGCAAGTAAGTAAGTAAATAAGTAAGTAAAATGAGCGAGTAAGAAAGTAATGAATAAGAAGTAAATAAGTAAGCAAGTACGTAAGTCAGTGAGTAAGTAAGTGAATAAGAAGTAGGTGAATAAATAAGTACAAAATAAAGGAGTGTGTAGATAAATAAACAGATAAGAGATGAAGATAAGAAATAACTAACATGCATATACCCACATGCCCCCCCCCCCCACACACACACACAACATATATATACACACACACACATTCATACATACACACCCATATCGACACAAGATGATGGCCGACAACAACTACAACAACAACAACAACAACAACATCAACAACACCAGCAAAGAGGAGACACCCATAAATAATATCATGACAAACTTACAGACATATCTGGATAACAATCAACAAACAGCCCACAAACACACACACAGAGGTTTGGTAAACTTGCTTGTTCTTCAGTTGTCTGTTTCTTTTCTTCACTTTTCCTTTATCTCTGTTCCAGGGAAACCCAAAACTTTCCATTCCACGCTGTAAGAGTCTGTGCAGTGTTACTTTTGAGATGATACCAATGTTGGTCTGATTATTGATAGCTCTTGTTTTTCCTTTCATTGTGGGTTTCCGGCCACTTCCTCCATCTATTCCTTTTTGGGTAAGATGTTCGATGGTATAATGACTCGCATTTTGTTCACGAAGATATGATTTGAAGCGTCTAAGGACCTCAGACTTTCCCAGATGGAGAATTTTTGTTGTAGTGGCATTGCCTGCAAGTTTATCGGCCCATTCATTTCCCTTAACACCAGCGTGTCTAGGGCAGTAGATCCACGTGAGACTTTTTAGGTTGATACTGTTCATTGCTTTGTGCCATTCTGGGGTCCCTACTCCATTTTGCACTTTTTGAAGTCGATTCATTGAGCAAGGCAGAAAAAAAGAAGGTGACAATAAAGAAGAAATTTCAAGCGCAGAATTTCTAGAAGATGGGGATACTGTTTATACTGAAAGAGCCCCCAGTTATCCACACGGAGGGAGGTAACAAGTTTATCAAATTCTGTTAAAGTAATTATTGAGTCAGTGTTGAAGACGGACATTACGGGAAGTATGTGACTCATAAGGAAGATTAGGAAAAGACAGGCAACATTTATAGGCCATTTTATGAGGAAGGGGGATTTGGAGCACCTGGTCACAACGGGAAAGCTGGAGGGAAAGAGAGCACCGGGTAGACCCAGGGAGAAAATGCTGGACGGACTTACAGAGTGACTGGGGACGAGGAGGGTGGGGGAGATGCTAGGGGCAACGAGAGATAGAGACAGATAGAAGCCCATGATCGCCAACGCCATGGGGCAGGGCACTTGATGATGATGATGATGATGATGATGTGACAGATCCTGTGAGTGATTGGTAACAAAGGCAGAAAAGGGAGACTGTTTGTATGGCTTGACTGTCCTGTCTTGTATCCTTATACGTCTGTTGAGCGTGTCCCT
This sequence comes from Monoplex corrugatus, assembly GCA_030674185.1. Classification (NCBI taxonomy): domain Eukaryota; kingdom Metazoa; phylum Mollusca; class Gastropoda; order Littorinimorpha; family Ranellidae; genus Monoplex; species Monoplex corrugatus. The sequence continues at coordinate 41,390,374 of JAPXFY010000030.1, read as the reverse complement.
CTGTAGACAACCTACTGTGAAGTAGTTTGAAAAATAATCACCAAAATTCGAGGTAGTCTCTGAACTTTATTCTGCCCTCAGTAAATCTCTCTGTCCAGGGATAATAAGATAATGGTGCCATCAGCAGACAGAGTATCAACTTTATTTATACCTCAAAGCGTTTTCTGCCCACATCATTTTGTTCTTGGCTTTGATCATCAGAAAATGTTTATGGCTATGGCCTTATGCAAGACCAAGGATCTTAATCCATAAATCTCTTTTTCAACCTTCCATAAAAAAAACTTAAACGGGGATTGTGTTATATTGACCAGTGTGTGTGTGTGTGGTGTGTGTGTGAGTGTTTGGTGTGTGTGTGTGTGAGTGTGTGTGTGTGTGTGTGTGTGTGTGTGTGTGTGTGTGTGTGTGTGTTTGTGTGTGTGTGGTGTGTGTGTGTTTGGTTTGTGTGTGAGTGTTTGGTGTGTGTGTGTGTGTGTGTGTGTGTGTGTGTGTGTGTGTGTGTGTGTGTGTGTGTGTGTGTGTGTGTGTGTGGTGTGTTTTGTCTGTGTGTGTATGTTGTCTCTCTCTCTCGCTCTCTCGCTCTCTCTCTCTCTCACTCTCTCTCTCTCTCTCTCTCTCTCTCTCTCTCTCTCTCTCTCTCTCTCTGTGATTGTTGTGTGTGTGTTGTGTGTGTGTGCTTGTATGTATGTGTGTTGTGAGAGTGTGTGTGTGTGTTGTGAGTGAGTGTGTGAGGTGTGTGTGTGTTGTGTGTGTGTGTGTGTGTGTGTGTGTATGTGAGTGTGTATTATGTGTGTGTGTTGTGTGTATGTGTGTTGTGTGTGTGTGTGTTGTGTGTGTGTGTTTAGGTGCCTGTGTATGTGTGTATGTGTGTGTGCGTGTGTGTATATGTGTGTATGTGTATGTGATGTGTGTGTGTATGCTTGTATGTATGTGTGTGTTGTGAGTGTATGTGTGTGTTGTGAGTGAGTGTGTGAGTGTGTGTGTGTTGTGTGTGTGTGTGTGTGTGTGTGTGTGTGTGTGTGTGTGTGTGTGTGTGTGTGTGTGTGTGTGTGTTGTGTGTATATGGAGTGTGTGTTATGTGTGTGTGTGTGTGTGTTGTGTGTATGTGTGTGTGTGTGTGTGTTTAGGTGCCTGTGTATGTATGTGTGTATGTGTGTGTGCGCGTGTGTGTATGTGTGTATGTGTATGTGATGTGTGTGTGTATGTGTGTGCATGTGTGTATATATGTATGTATGTGTGTGTATATGTATGTGTGTGTGTATGTATGTGTGTGTGTGTATGTATGTATGTGTGTGTGTATGCGTGTTTGCGTGTGTGTATGGATGTGCGTATGCGTGTGTATGGATGTGTGTGTGTGTGTGTGTGTGTTTGCGTGTGTGTATGGATGTGTGTGTGTGTGTATGTACTGTATGTGTGTGTGTATGTGCGTGTTTGCGTGTGTGTATGTATGTGTATGCGTGTTTGCGTGTGTGTATGGATGTGTGTGTGTGTGTGTATGTACTGTATGTGTGTGTGTGTGTGTGCATGTTTGCGTGTGTGTATGTATGTGTATGCGTGTTTGCGTGTATGTATGGATGTGTGTGTGTGCATCGGTCTGTGACAAAATTCTTTTACCATCCCCCTGTGCCCCTGTGGAGAAGCTGACCAGACAGCAGACATCTTCCAGGACTGCCAGAACTACCAGCCACAGAGGGACATGATCTTTCCAACATCCATGTGTCTACAGCACAAAGTGTTGGCCTGTGGATGTGCTACACAAGATGACCATTTTCATTCTATAGATTAAACTCCAAGACTGACCAGTCGCCGCGGTGTAGTGATCAGCGCAACGGACAACCGACTGGAAGGTTGTGGGTTCGAATCCCCATCAGTACCTTCAAAAATCATTGTGGGATTTTTCGGCTCTAACCGGCTCCTACCCAGAGTTGGGCGTGCTATGGGCTCCTTGGGAAGACTGTGACCACACAGTCGAGTCTCATCCACTTCACGGATTCGTCATTGACGGTGTTGCTCAAATCTTCTGACCAGCACCGCAGGTGTCTGTATCTCTTGGGCCCGGTTGACGCCAGGACATATTATGATAGTAAGCCTAGAGTACAGTCCTGTCACGCAGTCTCAATCCTGACTGGAACTCCATAGCATCATGACTACCATCCTCATCGTCATCATCATCATCGGATTGTAAAAACTGTTCCAGTTTCTGTGGCATTATGGTGGCGTAGAAAATGGGACAAAAACAAAAAAGAAAAAAAAGGTGAGCACAAAGGTAACCTCCCTGAGTGCAATGATCATATATACACACACACACACATATATATATATATATATATATATATATATATATATATATATATATATGTATGACCTCCCACCACGAAATCAGTCTTAACTAGCATTTTGGGCATTTTGAGATATACATATCACCGGAAAGTGTACATTCTGCTGATTATTTTGGTACTTGAATAAAGCTTGTACTAAAAAAAATGTAGAAGTTATGTATGTTTAAAGTCATTAAGTTGTATGACGGCCATTTTGAGAAAACGCCTCTAAAGTTTTTGTGTGCTCTCCTACACTTTTTCCTTAAATTTCTTTATTTGGTGGCTTTGACCCAGTTTGTTTCTAATTTTCGCTGTCATTATCTGAAAGGTGCACCAAAGAGCTTTCCGTCAGTATATTACATGTTCGGGTACTGTACAGGTTACGGTTCATAATAAGAGACAAAAATAGGTACTTTTGGCAGGAAATTCCGTTCTTTCTGCTGCGATCAGTGCATTAAAATACCATTTTAAATTGATTAATAATATTATTTCAAGAAAAAAAATTATGTGGAGGATAGATTATAGTCTACAGAAATCAATTTTGAGAAAAAGTCAAAACACCCCAGATAGACCCCCAGTCACCTTTTCAGCTCCTAGTGCTGTTCGACTGACTGCGAGTTAAGACTGGTTTGGTGGTGGGAGGTCACAATTATATATATATTACAAACAAACAAAAAAGAAAGAAAGAGAGAGTGACAGCAAACGAGGAGACGAAGTTCAAAGAGGATATCTCAGCCATTTGTTGGTGGGTCTTCTGCAAATTGTGGTCAAAGCTATGGATTGTTAACAAGTTGTGAAAACAAATGTTTGGAAGATAAAACTCCACAGTCAAGTCACAGTGTCTAAAATCAACACTTTCTCAGGAAAGTGTGAACAGCAGTTTCTCAGGAAATTCAGAGAATGTTTAAAATGTGTTTTCGCTGTTTTGACAGTTTACTGTTGTTCTCAATGCCATGTCAAGTTTTATGTCAACTCAAAGTTCTCTGAAGTTATAATGAGAAATACACAATCTGCATTTTCAGATAGTGAAATACACCATCTGGATTTCTGGAATCAGTTACGCATAAAAAATGAAATTGTTAGAATAGTTTGGCCATTTGAAAAAAATCGGTACCGTCTTTTTTTGGTCTTTTTTTTTTACAACTCTTGCTCTTCCTCGCTTGGTCTTTCACACACACACACGTGTACATGTTTTGTTCCGCCAGGTAGGAAAGAGCCAGATGAACAACCAAGGAGAGCTGCATAGAGTCTGACTGCTTTATTACTACTCACGTTGCATTCGTCAAGGGGAGTTACTTGGTCTATATCAGGGGATCTTACTGTGATGGACATGGGGCTACAAAACGACAGGGTTATCTCGCATTGTACAGTGCATTCAATCTTACATCCCCCTTCCTATAAAAAAAATTGCCAAGGAAAACATAAAAAGACAAAACAGAAAAAGGAAGAAGAAAACAAAATGTAAGGAAAGGTAGATAAGGCTATTTTCGCTATGTCTCCAGTAGTGGATATAATACTGATGCTAGTACATTGCGATGCGGGCTGGTCGCGCCCTACAGGCACAGCCTGAGTCTTTATTAGGCGTGTCTGGTCACACCTTACAGGTTTAGCTTCTCTGGTGGATTCACGTTTCGGCCGCTCCGGGTCACGTAAGTCTCCATCGGAGGGGTGATGGGAACATCTTGGCAAGGCGTGGGGAGAGGCACTTCAGGAAGTTGCTCTGGAGGTTCGACCTTGCTGGGTTGTACTGTCTTGGGTGGTGGCGTCTGACAGGATTGGCGCAAAATAACGGCGATTCCTCCGGAACTGGTGACCTTCAGGTGTCTGGATGCGGAACGATCTGGGGCTGTCAGTTGGCCCCACAACTGTCGCTGGTTTCCACGTGTCACCCTTGGTTAGTTGTGCGTAGATTTGTTCCCGTTTTTGAGAGTTGGCAGAGTGTGAGCAGTGCGGTCATAATACTGCTTCTGGTCGGCCTGCAGTTGTAGTCTTCTGGAGATGACTGTGGTTGGGTCAACCGTCATTGGATCGAGCTGCTGTGCGGCAGTGGGTAGGACGGACCGTAACTGGCGGCCCATTAGAAGTTGCGCTGGGGATTTCAGCCCATCTACCGGGGTACTCCTGTACTCGAGGAGGCTGAGTAGGGGGTTTTTGCCTTCTGCTTTTGCTCTGCTCAGGATGTTCTTCATTGTCTGCACCGATTTCTCAGCGAGACCATTTGACTGGGGATAGCCTGGGCTGCTAGTGGTGTGTTTGAAATCCCAGGTTGATGCAAAGTTGGTGAACTCTTCCGCAGAAAACTGTGGGCCGTTATCACTGATGACGACCTCGGGTATGCCATGTCTGGCAAAGTGGACGGCCAGCCTGCGGATGATGGCACTGGAGGTGGTGCTGGTCAGCTCGTCTACTTCTAGGAAGCGGCTGTAGTAGTCCACAGTGATGAGATACTGTTTGTTGTCCCATGTGAAGAGGTCAGTGGCTACCTTCTGCCGAAATAATATGGCCAAAGTATTTCACTTCTCGTCTCCCCACAATGAGCTTGTCTGGGTTCAGCTTCAGATTTCTTGCAGCGGCCCTGTTGAGTGCTGCTCGCAGGTTCTTGTCATGCTCTTCGATGGTCTTCCCACTGACAATGATGTCGTCAATCAGGGCAGTTACCCCGGGTAGGTCCTCGAAGATTTCGTCCATTTTTCTCTGGAAGTCATCTTGCGAGCTATTGATGCCAAAGGGGAGTCTGTTGAACCTGTAGCGCCCAAATGGGGTGTTAAAGGTGGTAAGGTACGAGGACTGTTCGTCTAGTTGGAGCTGCCAGTATCCTGACTGGGCATCTAATGTGCTGAAGTACTTGGCACCAGCCATTTTGGCAAGCGCATCCTCCAGTGTTGGCATGGGGTAGTGGGGGCGTTTTATCGCAGTGTTCAGGTCTTTGGGATCTAGACAGATTCGTAGTTTTCCGTTGGGTTTTTCTACCACGACGAGCGAGTTTACCCAGTCTGTTGGCTCAGTGACTTTGGTGATGACACCATTGCCCTCCATCTTTGTCAGTTCCTCTTTCAGCTTATTCTTGAGTGCGTGCGGAACGCGCCTTGGTGGGTGGACGATCGGAATGGCGTCTGGCTTGAGATGGAGGGTGATTTTGCCTTCCAGGGAGCCTAGTCCTGAGAACAGTTCCTTGTATTCTTGAAGGATTGACCCTTTGCTAGCTGGAGTGGTGGTAACTGAGAGAATCAGCTTCATGAGTTGGAGTTTCAGGGACGCTTGGAGACCAAGGACTGGTTGGGAAGGGGTGTCAGCAATGTAGAATCTGCCGGTGTACGTGTGCCCTTTGAACGTTCCTGTCAGGTGGCAAAAGCCGGCGAGTTTAATTGGTTGCCCAGTGTAGCCCACTAAGTTGTCTTTGCAAGTCTGCATTGGTGGTGGTTCTGACATCTTGTTGTATGTGGGCAATGGGATGACATTGACTTGTGCCCCAGTGTCTATTTTGAAACGCACTGTATCGTTTGCGTTGATGATGATATCTGCGTAGGCGACGTCCGGAAGATCGGCTGTGCTTGATATCGTGGATACATACAGAGGTGGTTCGCCCTCTTCCTCTTCTTCCACAGTGTGGATTGCCTGTGTGTAGTTCTGCTCTCGTTTCTTGGTCAGGCATACTGTGGCCCAGTGGTTTTTCTTCTTACAGTGATTGCACGTTTGGCCAAAAGCAGGGCACTCTCTTCTCCTGTTTTCTTCCACAGTTCCGACAGTCGTTGGCTTCAGGGTGGTTTTGTTGAGGCCTGTTGCCTTGGCCGCGTTGCCACTGTTGCTGGGGCTGTCTGTGCACCGGTGGTTTGCTGATTGCGTCGACATTTTCATTGGTCTTGCTGGCCATAGACCTGAGGTGCTGTCTGGTTGTCTCATGGCAGTTGGCGATATCTATGGCTTTGACCATGGTAAGGTTATCTCCTTCAGTCAGTAGCTTCTCCCGCAGATCCTGGGACGATATGCCTGACACAATCCGGTCCCTGACCATCTCTTCGGGTTTGTCATATGCGCACTCCTTGGCTAGATTTCTGAGGTCCGTTACAAAAGAGTCAAAGGTTTCATCCTGTCGCTGTTTTCTCTCATGAAAAATGTATCGTGCAAATACTGCGTTTTTTTCTGGGTTGGAGATGTTGTTCAAACTTGGCGTACAATGTGTTCAGTACTTTGGTTTCCTCGGCTAAAAGGTTCCATGAGTTTAGGATCTCACGTCCTCTGTCTCCCACCCAGATTTGCAGGAATGCAGCTTTTCTCTCCTCTGTATGGCTGTGCAGAGGCCCCAGAAACATCAATTCCGCATGTTGTTTGAAACGCTTCCATTCGGCATGGAGGTTGGTTGCAGACCAATCCATAACCGGATTTTGTTGCTGAGATGCCATGTTTCCTTGTACGTATCACTGAACC
>JAPXFY010000030.1:41368634-41378634 GCA_030674185.1 Monoplex corrugatus | reverse complement strand
CAAAATGTTATGCATTCAATACATCTTTTCTGATATGCATTCCATCAAAACGGACAGGCAGAAACAAACACTGATAATAACATCTGTCAATCAGACCTTCACACTCTGTTTTTTCACGATATGGCTGAATAAGCAGGCCGGGTAATAGAAGAAGATAGTTTCCTCTGAAAATTGGCCAGGGTCCAGGGGCAATGTCCCTGCTAGGGCAAAGCCCCCCAGAAGCTGAAGAATTTCTGTAATTTTGAGGCATTATGGATGCATTTCCTGATGGTAAATACAATAATTCAGCAATATTTCCTCTGAAAAAAATTTTTTTTCCCTCTGAAACTAGGAGTTCATCCGCTGAAATTAGCAGATCCGCTGAGAGTTACCCAACCTGATAAGGTAACGGTTTTCCTCAAACCATTGGGACAATCCACAGCTGCATAGATCTCAATACACCATGGTGGTTTTCTCTTTCACAGTTCTCCATACACTAAGGTGGTTTTTCTAATCAAGCTGTTTACACAGATTAATCTGAACTCTTTACTGTCACATTTTTTTGTGATCAGATTCATAAGTCAAGGTGTATATGCAAGTTCATGTCCTCAATTCAATCCAATATATGCTGTTCTTCATAATTTGTATAAATGTGTTTAAGTCATAATTTGGAATTAGTGATCAAATCAGCAGTAAGAGAGGGGGGACGGAGGGAGAGAGAGACAAGACGGAGTGGTATGAAAAGAAGACAGAGAGAGAGGGAGTGATGTGAGAAACAGAGGATAAACAGAGAATGACAGAGTGATGTCAGAAAAGACAGACAGACAGAGGATAAACAGAGAATCAGAGAGTGATGAAGACGATGCCAGGAAAAATACACAAGACACAGAAGCACATGAAATTGCCAACAGACAGTTTTATGAACCATGCACAAAGTAAATTTTCTGTTTGAAAACATAAAGACTCTCCATAGTTTAATATTTATGTACATGAAAATGTGCAAAGAATGGTCGTTGCACCGGTAGCAAGTAATAAAAGCACTGAGCGGCTGCATGAAAAAGCTCGTCTAGAAAAATAGGTTTCCATCTACCCCAGCAGTGGTCAGTCATCGACAGCTCTAGGCTAAGGCAAGAGTTATTGCAAGCAGAAACTGTGATCATAATATGCCTTAAAATGTCAGTTACACAGCAGACTCATGGCTTCACTTAGCAAAATAAAGATTCAAGAAGATGGAGGTCTACATCAACCACAGGCCATACAACAAATAGCAAGGTGCGAACTACATGAAGAAACAGTTCTTGATTACACCTTTACAATGACAAGACACCACAGGCCATACAACGAATAGCAAGGTGCCTAACTACATGAAGAAACAGTTGTTGATTACACCTTTACAATGACAAGATACCAAAAACCAGCACTAGATCAATCTGCCGTGTCGTTCACAGTCCTGCCAGCCATGCAGGCCATGCACTCAAAGCACTTTAACACTGAATTTGATGTATACCTTGAGTCCAAAACCAGTGAACAGCAAAAAGCACAGGATCATCAAACTGTGTGGAGAATTCACAGCTGTAAGTGGATGGACAAGTAACAAATGTTTTCTGATAAACACACATCATATAAGTCTCGCTGAATCATGAAAAAAAACCACACACATCACCTTAGTCTTGTTAAATACAGAAAAGTGTCACAGTACCAAAATGATTCTGTCTATAAAAACAATGACTACTTTTACAGTATCTCACCTAGCAACAGCCCTAAGAACTTCACAAGAGCATAAGTACCAGAGGCGGACAGACATCAAGCAAATACACGTCATCAGCTAATCACTATAATGAAAGCAATAACCCACAAGACATACAATACACTGTTAAAGAAGTAATCAAATGATTTATGGTAAAATGTCAATTTCCACAAGTAATCAAATGAACTATGATAAAATGTCAATTTCCACAAGTAATCAAATGATTTATGATAAATTGTCAATTTCCACAAGTAATCAAATGATTTATGATAAATTGTCTATTTCCACAAGTAATCAAATGATTTATGATAAATTGTCAATTTCCACAAGTAATCAAATGATTTATGATAAATTGTCTATTTCCACAAGTTAATCGCTTTGACATCAATTCCGTATATGCCACAAATGCAATGCAGTAGAAGTCTAAAACAATCACCGCTGAAACCGACACAATACTGAAGTCATCTCTATAAGTACAGTATGCAAAATAGTGGCAGAGTCAACAAACTGGCCAAGCAGCAGTATGCTTATTTAGGAGAAAATCATAGAGTTACTTATGCAGATTGACTGTAAACACACTCGTCCTGAAATCTCAACTGGCAAAATTAGACACCAGCACTACTGTCACTTTTTATCACTGTCTGCATCACAATTTAGTACTATAATAGTAGTCCTGTATTTACTGTCTAACTCTTGATAAAGTCATCACACCAATTCAGATATATCTTTTTTTTTTTCATTACTCAAATTATTATGAGTTTAGATTCAGTTTTGTTGTGTACAGGGTTCACAATAAAATGTTGACAGGTTTTATCTGTCACATCTTACTGCAATAAATTTGGAGGGAAAGCTTTAATTATCTAGTGTAGATTTCTGTTGTTTAAGCAATCCATTTAACAAGTGTTAATTGCTTGACAGTCCCTGTCCAATTTGTGATTCACTTTGTTTCTCTCAGTGTATACATTTATGGTCCAATAAACAATTCACATAAAATTAATTTCATCAGTTTCTGCCAGTTTAAAATGTTTTAGTGTTTGTTTCAATATGAAGTCCATATTCGATGTGAAACTGTAGTAAAATTCACACAGTACAATATCATAATCTGAGAATTTGTGACATATTTTATAAAAAGTAATTTTTTTAATTCACACAAACGAAGTTCAACATACGCTCAGGAATTTGCAAAATAGCAAAATGATATGGAAGAACCCGTGAAAACACAGAAATATCTTCTGACACACTACCACTGATAGTGACAGTGATGTGAGTATTGTTCTGAAAACTGTAATACAGACCAGTGGTCTGTCTCCACATTAAACAGTACGCTCCAAACATTCACGTTGTTCTGGTCAGGCTTTAAACAGTACGCTCCAAACATTCACGTTGTTCTGGTCAGGCTTTAAACACTACGCGCCAAACATTCACGTTGTTCTGGTCAGGCTTCAATGTTAAAAATGAATAACACGCAGAAGACAGGCATCAAAATCACGTAACGATACACAAGAACTGTAACAAGACTAGATAAGAATTTGATATAACCATGAACAACAAGATCAGGAAACACCAAACTCGTTTTTTATCACAACTGATAACCATGAGAAATAAGGGCCGCTCTCTATCAGAAAGTGTTTTATACAACTGATAATCATGAGAAATAAGGGCCGCTCTCTATCAGAAAGTGTTTTATCACAACTGATAATCATGAGAAATACGGGCCGCTCTCTATTAGAAAGTGTTTTATCACAACTGATAATCATGAGAAATATGGGCCGCTCTCTATTAGAAAGTGTTTTATCACAACTGATAATCATGAGAAATATGGGCCGCTCTCTATTAGAAAGTGTTTTATCACAACTGATAATCATGAGAAATATGGGCCGCTCTCTATTAAAAAGTGTTTTATCACAACTGATAATCATGAGAAATACAGGCCGCTCTCTATTAAAAAGTGATATCACCTATAGTCCTACACCCCCCTCAAAAAGGTAAACATGAACATATATACACCACAAAAAACATAATATAAAAATATAATTGTAATTATTATAACTCTAACAAGGAAAAATACAACAATGTATTTGAACACCAAACAGATAACTACCAAGAACAGTGACGACGAAAAACCGCAGAAATGTACCAACAATGCAGATACAGTAGAAGAATACCAGCATCCCAGAAGCAGAATAGCAAACTGACAAAGGTGAACCCCGGCAGACAGGCACAACATGTCTGTTCACCCATCAGTAACAGAGTGAAGCTGACAACTGTAGACAACTAGCAGATGATGGACTCTTCAGCAAGAATTGCACATGGCCTAATCACAAAGAAAACAACCTTAAGAGGCTACACACCCCAAATATACTCTGTCAGATCTTGTGTAGAACCAAAGGAATATAATATATATATATATGTATGTATATACAAAGAGGGGAAAAGAACGTAGAAGAAATCCAAGAAAAAAACAAGACAGAAGACAAACAGGAGAGGAAAGAAAATGAAGATGCAAAATACAGAAGGCAAAAGGGTTAAAAAGTGAAAAAAAAATAAAGAAAAAGAAAAAGACAGAGAAAAGGAAAGACAAGATGGAGGCAAAAAAAGAAAAGAAAGAGATGAGTGGAAAAAGGGGAAAAGAATCAGTGAATAACTAAAGCTCCTTGACTGCCTCATGACTCTACTTTTAAAAATAAACACACCCGTTTATACGTCTTTATTCATGACAAATACAATTAATCAGACCAATTGGTCCCCAGGGGAGGCTATCGCGGTTTGGTTAAAGGCCTGTCATGTGCTAAAGTTGTTTCCCTTGGACCAATATGTGGTTCTCTTTCTATCGTTTGGACATTTTCATTTGTACTGCTGGCAGTCAAGGAGTTTTAAATCAAAATCAAAATAAATGGTGTACTTTCGATGACAAAGAAGAAAAAATTGAATAACAATAACTAATCGTATCCAAATATATCTTGTAAAAATCACACAAAAAACAGCAAACAACAAAATCACAAAAGATATGAGATTGAAAACCTCCACAACTTGTACTAAAAGAGCTTTAGATTATCATTCCCTAACTCACCATTAAATTTTCATACTTCACTTTGCTGTTAAATCCACCCAAAAACTAACAGACAAACGTAAAATCACAACACAGTATAACAACACAGAATGACAAAGACTCCTAAAAACTGGGAGAGACATAATAAAAAATAATTTTTTAAAAAGAAATTAAAACAAAAATCACTGAACATTCAATGTTCAACCAATACCCTGATTTCATTTTCTTGTCATGAAAAATGTCTTTTTGTTTTACGCAAACTTTTAAGTCAACAATTGTCATACCAATCAGCTGTGTTTGCCTTTAACAGTAATAAATCAAACAATCGAGACAAAACTAGCGACTGGAAGCGGCAAAGAGAACGGAGAGATGGGGGGGCAGGGGTTGGGTGAAGACAAAAGGGACAGGAAAAGTAAACAGAATTTGCCAGCAGCGGTAAGCACTACTCTACATATCCAGGACTGCAGCAGTGACATTTGAGTTAAAAGTGTAAAACAGATTTTTGTGTCTATAATTCATGATTTGTTCCAACACCGTCTCTAACATGCGAAAGAAGTACGCATTTATTTACTGCTACAATTAACTACGGAAACATAACGGTAACCCTAAGCTATATACATGAAAATACACAATGTACAAAATACTGGGTCTCACCAATAAATGTAACCTACTATGAAATATTGGTTACAAAATACTGGGTCTCACCAATAAATGTAACCTACTATGAAATATTGGTTACAAAATACTGGGTCTCACCAATAAATGTAACCTACTATGAAGTATTGGTTACAAAATACTGGGTCTCACCAATAAATGTAACCTACTATGAAATATTGGTTACAAAATACTGGGTCTCACCAATAAATGTAACCTACTATGAAGTATTGGTTACAAAATACTGGGTCTCACCAATAAATGTAACCTACTATGAAATATTGGTTACAAAATACTGGGTCTCACCAATAAATGTAACCTACTATGAAGTATTGGTTACAAAATACTGGTCTCACCAATAAATGTAACCTACTATGAAGTATTGGTTGCTGTACGGCCAACAAACATATCAATGAAATCAGCTAAAGAAAAATCAACACAATAATCAAAAAACCACTAACACAGACAACAAGTGTCTAGTCAGTCTTGCTGTAAAATATGCTGGGTGAAGTGGAGCATCAGCAAAGTCTAATAACAAGTAAAAAAAAAAAAATCGGTCTTGCTGTAAAATATACTGGGTGAAGTGGAGCATCAGCAAAGTCTCATAACATGTACACCTCTAAAACATAATCCAGCCATGGATACTTTGTTACCATCTGACATATACATACTGAAGCATGAGTTTTCATATTGTAAGTGTAATATCAGTATCAGTGAGTAAGAAATGAGTTCATGTAGCAGGAATATTGACAGAATCCAAACAAAATATGGCCTGCTTCAACGGCAGTCTAAAAAGACGCACATCATAAAGACGTGTAGCACGCCAAAAATGTCACATAAAACCTGTCCCTGCCATTTCTATCCTCCGTCCATTGAAAAGACCCCAGTCCTGCAAAATACGTCCCAATTCGTATGTGAAATATTTCACGCAAAATAACACAAGTTAATCTCCTCTAAAATAATTTAATGCCCAAATTTCAAATTAATTCAAGATCAAAAACTTTTGAATATAATGTGACACTGTGCAAGGAGTAGATGACACCAGAGATTTTGTTTTGTGAAAACCTTATATACTTTTGGCAATTAAAGTTGACCATAGGGTTCACAATTGTAGGCAACTCTAATGGACACCCTGTCAGACAGCTGAAGGCAACTGTAGTAATCAGCTTTAACTATGTAACTTTCTAGGCTGCTCTATTCCACATGAGCTACACTGATGGTGAAGTTAAAAAATAATGGTTATACAGTGTAGCTATGTTGATGTCTTACCATGTTGTACCAGGTGAACAGTATACAGCTATGTTGAGCCTTCCCATGTTGTACCAGGTAAACAGTATACAGCTGTGTTTTAGCTGCACAAGACCAGTGTACACAACACAGACCAGCCAGAAAAACAGTGGTGAAAGTGTTAGAAGTTTGGGTTTTTGACTCTGCCATACAATTTTTCTTTTAAATTTGTTTTGCAGAACGCAATGAAAACATGGTATTACAATAGAGTTGATAACTGAAAGCACTTGGCCTTACCACTTAAAATGAAAGCTTTACCATGAATGCATACAAGGGTGATAACTGCTGAAAAGAAAACAAGGAAATCTCAGGCTGTGGTTAGCCTGGAAAAAAAATTTTACGGGATCACTGTCTGTGCATTGCACATTCGGGTATCAAACCAGACATTCAGAGTACCAACAAGGTATTTCTGCACCATTTGTTATCTATACTAGCACATATACATCACAAAGCACACCTTTCTATACTAACCTACTATAAAAAAAAGTGTCAGGGAATGGTTTCTGAGGAAACGCCCATTTCATTCTAGAAATGTATCTTCCTGCCACAAAATCATGGACCAAAGGAGAATTTGTGTAGCATCCCCTTGTAATGAACAGGTAAATACAGAGCCTCTTGTACACGAGTGAGATGAATTACACAACACTGTGTAATACCAAAGGCTAAATAACAGTGTAACCTAGTACATGAAAGCTAAATACAAAACACTGGATACCATCAAAACTTAAGTATATCATCTGACCTAAATCTTGAGTATATCGTCTAATAAGGAACATCAATTGAAGGAAGGTTTAACAAGGGAAGAATAGTATGAAAATAACCGTCATTAGACCGCATGTAAGAAAATCTAACTACTGGCTGATTCTGTTATTTCGATGGATGTAGATATTTGGTTTGTAACACACTCTTTGTCCCAATCTTCTACATCCAAAAACTGATCGAAAGTCAATATTTTGTGATTTACTAATATCAACCCTCTCAAATGTCATTCAAAAACATAGTTTCACTCTAAAACCTATCTGTGGATACATCCAGTACTTATCAGTGTCCAAAGTCTGTAATACAGGTTGGGCAGATTGAAAATGCCAGGGATAGATTTGCCGTGGTCACATTCTGGCGTGTTACAGGTCTCTTGTCTTTTGGTCTCTTTCGGCATGTGGTCATAACAAAGAAACGAAGATGCAGTTGCAAGTAACCAGTCTTCAGACAATCCGTCTCCAAGGAGGAAAGTCGATGGAGTCTTGGAGGGCCCGGTCCAACCTGGGAATGCAGTACATAAAGCGTTATAACATATTCTTACAACTACAACTACAATACCTTAGACTGACATTATAATCTATGTTATTACTACACTTAACAACATTATAAATCTATGTTATATACAACTACAATTAACTGAATATTCATAAATCTATGTTACTACTACAACTACAATTAGACTGAACATTATAAATCTATGTTTAACTACAATTAGACTGAATATTATAAATCTAGTTACAACTACAACTACACTTAACTGAATATTATAAATCTATGTTGCAACTACACTTAGACTGAATATTATAAATCTATGTTGCAACTAAACTACAATTAGACTGAATATTATAAATCTATGTTACTACTACAACTACACTTAAAACTGAATTATTATAAATCTATGTTACTACTACAACTACATTAGACAAGAATATTATAAATCTATGTTATACTTACAATTAACTGAATATTAAAAATCTTGTTACAAACTACACACTACATAATATCTGAATATTATAAATCATGTTAACTATTTACTAATTTAGATGAATATTATAAATCTATGTTACAAATACAATTAACTGAACATATAAATCTATGTTACAACTACAATTAGACTGAAATTATAAATCTATGTTACAACTACAATTAACTGAAATTATAATTATTTACAACTACAATTGACTGAATATTATAAATCTATGTTAACAACTACAATTAGACTGAATATTAGTAATCTAGTTACTATACAATTAGACTGAATATTATAAATCTAGTCAACTACAATTAGACTGAAGTTAATAATTCTAGTTCCCAACTACAATTACACTAAATGAAATATTATAAATACTGTTTACAATTACATAAAAATTCTAAATCTATATTCTTAACTACAATTATCTGAATATTATAAATCAAAAATCACCAACAATTAAACCTAAACATTATAAATCTACATTACAACTACAACAACTATTAGACAAAATTGTAAACCTATGTTAAAATTACAAAAACTCCAACGACATTATCTAACAGCACAAAATGTGCCTTGTAAGAAAAAACATGACACACACCAAATTTCTAAATTCAATGCAATTCAATATAACTTTCATTAATTCTTAGGGAGATCATTTACAGGACAGCCCCTGTAATAAATACAAACTTAACAGATACACAAAGATCATGGATTAAAACTATTATAGATACAAATCAACCCATGGTGTAATGTCCCACACAAGCCACGAAATATTACTTTTTCATTCACACACTCCTGATGATAAGACAAAACATTCAACTACAAAAAGTGACAATTACAACAAAATACATCACACATACAATAAACCACTCAAAGGATAAATCTTAACTATGTCACATAATTATAACTCCAACGAAAACGTACTTAAAACTAAGCATTATCCTCACACAATATACTGCAATGCTTGAGAGAATATTTATTGTAATCAACCAGTGCCATTTTACATCCCACATCTCTCTCTGTCTGTCTGTCTGTCTGTCTCCCTCTCTCTCTCTCTGTGTATAGGTAAAATTAAATGCTTGTTCAGTAACGTCAGAATAGATAACGGATTTGATCATAAGTAAGTTACTCAATTATTGTTTGATTTACGTTGCAAGTGACTCATCATATCATGGATAACATGTCTTTTCACACAGTTTTGTTACTTTCAAATGTTACTCTTGAAATCCGCTCCCTGTCTTGGCTGGGCTGAATTCTTTAAAGGACAAGAAGTCAAATTTGTCAAAACTCTCATCCCCCCCCCCCGTTCTGTCTCTGTGTGTGTGTCTCTCTCTCTTCCTCTCTCTCTATATCCCCCTCTCTGTCTCCACTCTCTCTCTATCCCTCTCTCTCTATCTATCTAACTCTCACTCTCTTTCCCCTCTCTCACTCTCTTTCCCCTCTCTCTCTCTCTCTCTCAATTGGAAAGTCTTGGGTCCAATTCCCCAAGTCATCTCCACCTATCAGGCAAAAGATGGAGATTTTTTCCATCTCCCAGGTCAGTGCGTGTGTA
>JAPXFY010000030.1:41343634-41363634 GCA_030674185.1 Monoplex corrugatus | reverse complement strand
TCAACCAGGCCCTGGATTGAGAATGCGTGACAGGGCTTCCTTTCATAATATATTTTGGCATCAACCAGGCCCTGGATTGAGAATGCGTGACAGGGCTTCCTTTCATAATATATTTTGGCATCAACCAGGCCCTGGATTGAGAATGCGTGACAGGGCTTCCTTTCATAATATATTTTGGCATCAACCAGGCCCTGGATTGAGAATGCGTGACAGGGCTTCCTTTCATAATATATTTTGGCATCAACCAGGCCCTGGATTGAGAATGCGTGACAGGGCTTCCTTTCATAATATATTTTGGCATCAACCAGGCCCTGGATTGAGAATGCGTGACAGGGCTTCCTTTCATAATATATTTTGGCATCAACCAGGCCTGGATTGAGAATGCGTGACAGGGCTTCCTTTCATAATATATTTTGGCATCAACCAGGCCCTGGATTGAGAATGCGTGACAGGGCTTCCTTTCATAATATATTTTGGCATCAACCAGGCCCTGGATTGAGAATGCGTGACAGGACTTCCTTTCATAATATATTTTGGCATCAACCAGGCCCTGGATTGAGAATGCGTGACAGGACTTCCTTTCATAATATATTTTGGCATCAACCAGGCCCTGGATTGAGAATGCGTGACAGGACTTCCTTTCATAATATATTTTGGCATCAACCAGGCCCAAGAAATACAGACACCTACAGTGTCGGTCAGGACATCTAAGCAACACCCTCATTGACGCACCGATTAACCCTTTGACTCTCACACCCTATCTACCAACTGCAAAAACTTAACCCTTTGACTCCCTCACCCACACACACACAAAATGCTGACTATTAAAAACTATTTGGATCGTTGTTGAAGTGATCATGTGTCTTGCCCAAAGTGAGGGAATCAAAGGGTTAAGTTTTTGCTTTGCTAGCATTGACAATGCAGGATGCCGATAGACAGAGTGAGGGAGTCAAAGGGTTAAATGGATGAGACTTCACTGTGTGGTCATATCTTCCCGATGAGATCATACCACACTCAATTCTGGACAGTACCCTATTACGGACAAAAAGAAACAAACAAAAAAACAAGAAACAAACAAAAAAACAACAACAAAAATTCAATACCACACACCTTATCCCATAATCATGTTGACAGTTGTCAGTCACAAACATACAAAACAACAATGACTAGAACAACAACAAACACATCCAGTCACCCTGGTACAGTGGTTATTGCAACAGTCTACCAACTGGAAGAGTCTGGGTTTGAATCCCCATCAGTCCTTTCAAAATTCAGTGTGGGATTTTTCCACTCAACCTGAACTTACCAGAACTGATTGTGCTATGGCTCAATGGGAAAACTAGGACGGCGTCAGATATTCTATGATAGTAAGCGCAGAGTACAGCTCTCTAAACAACATTCGATACGCAGATGGCACCGTGCTAATTGCAGAAAGTGAAAGGGACCTACAAAACCTTGTGAATATACTAGAAATAGAAAGCAAAGGTAAGGGGTTGGAACTAAACAGCAGGAAGACTGAAGTCATGGTGATCAGTAAAAAACATAAAATCCCCTCATGCAAAATAACAGCAATGGCACAACCTTGAGACAGGTTGATAAATCTACATACCTGGGAACGATCATTTCACCAGATGGCAGATGCACATCAGAAATAGCCAGCAGAATCGGCCAAGCCAAACAACATTCTTACCAACAAATACCTATCAATTAACATCAGGAAGAGATGCGACGCGTGGACAGTCAACAACAAAGCCAGAACAAGATGAGGCAGCCGAGATGTGTTTCTAAGGACGCTGAGAGTTCCATGGACAGCAAAGAAAACAAACGAGACAGTCTTGATGGAGGCAGACACAAGTAGATCACTCATAAGGAAGATTAGGAAAAGACAGGCAACATTTATAGCCATTTTATGAGGAAAGGGGAATTGGAACACCTGGTCACAACAGGAAGCTGGAGGGAAGGAGAGCACCGGGTAGACCCAGGAGAAGATGCTAGACGGACTTGCAGAGTGGCTGAAGACAAGGAGGGTGGAAGAGATGCTTGAGGCAACAAGAGATAGAGACAGATGGAAGTCCATAATCACCAACGCCATGCGGTAAGGCACCTGATGATGATGACAGCTCTATCACACAGTCTCAATGCTAGATGAACTCCAAAACATCATGACTATCATCCTCACTGACATCACTATCCTAGCAGTGTAAAAACTTTCCCAGCGTCTGTGGCTGCTAAGAAAATGGGACAAAACAAAAACACAAAAATAGGAAAAAAAAAAACAACAACCAAAAACCTGAACACAAACAGAACTTACGCGGGCACTTGAGAACCAGGGGCCTTCCTTTGACGCACCTCCGACTCGGTGGCGGCAGGGGAAGAGGCCGGCTTGATCATTTCTTCATGGGCACCGGTCCCTTTTTTCTCTCCACCACCAGTGGTGGTAGCGGCGCCAGCAGCGGCAGGCACAGTCTGGGCGGCTGGTGATTTTGACGGCTTTGCATCAACTTCTCCTGATGGAGTGTCCACAGAGCTGTCCTTTCCTGCAAGTAGAGTCTCTCCAATTTGATATACTTTTTCATGATTTTTTAAGAATGTTTTTAAACATGTCACTGTCTCAATGGATGGATTGAAGTAATCATACTACTTCTACTTAGTTAACCCCTTGATGCCCAGCAGTAGGAAGCTGGTGGATAGGGTTAGGGAGTCAAAGGGTTAAGTTTCTGCAGTTGGTGGATAGGATGCGGGAGTCAGAGGGTCAAGTATACCAGTTGCTGTGCTGTAGTGGTTAACGCAACGGACTACCAACTGGAAGGTTTGTGGGTTCAAATCCCCATCAGTCCCTTCAAAACTATATCATTGTGGGATTTTTTGGCTCTAACTAGCTCCTACCCAGATTGGGTGTGCTATGGGTCTCACTGGGAAGACTGGGACCACACAGCTGAGTCTCATCCACTTCACAAATGCATCATTGAGGGTGTTACTCAAATCTTCAGACCACCCACGCGGGTGTTTGTGTCTCTCTGGCCTGGTTGATGCCAGGATATATTATGATAATAAGCGTAGAGTACAGCCCTCTCTTCTTTCTCTCTCTCTTTCTCTCTTTCTCTCTCTTTCTTTCTCTCTCTTTCTTTCCCTCTCTCTCTCTCTCTCTCTCTTCTCCACTTCCTGATGATGTTCTGCCACTTCAGATATCTCAAATCATAAATCAGATTTTTTTGTTGTCTTCGTTTGTTGTTGGTTTTTCTTTTTAACTTTTTAAAATTCTGTCTTGTCAGTTATATCATTTAGCACTTCTTCTCCGAAACACATTCAATCTAAAACAAAAGAAAGAAAGAAAGAAAAAAGAAAAAAACAGGACGACATACTTACAGGATAAAGTAACCAAACTATTCTGGAGACAAAACAAGTTCTAGAGGAGCAGGTCAGGTTTGATTCAAACAAAGTTAACAATTTAATGCATAAATTATGTGATTAGTTTTGAGGCTTGCAATACAAAGAAACCATACACTATCATCCATGAAGAGAGATCTATTTTTGTTGTAATCTGGGGAAGGGGGAGGGGGGGGAGATGTAATAATCCCACACACACACAAACAGACAACTCTTACCTTCGTCCTTCAGGAGATTCTCAGACTCCATCCACTCAGGGTTGGCTTCAGGTGTCAATACCTGTCAACAACAGGGACAAGCATTTGCAAATTAATTCTTTTCTAAAAATGTTTATTAACAAAACGTGAACATTTCAAATCTCAAAATAATGTGAAACTCAATTTCAAACCTTAAAAAACCACAAAACAAAAAGCGAACATTTATGAACTCTTGCCTATTAAATGGAAAAAGAAAAACAACAAATTCTCATTGTAGTCGTTCATAGATGAATGGATGGTGGTGACACAAATGTGGGAGGCTTGTGGCAATAAAGGAATGCAGGTTGGTCGGACTTGCAGAGTGGCTGGGGATGAGGAGGGTGGGGGAGATGCTAGGAGCAACGAGAGATAGAGATGGTTGGAAGTCCATGATCGCCAACGCCATGTGGCAGGGCACCTGATGATGATGATGATGATGATGATGATGATGATGATGATGATGATGATGATGATGATGATGATGATGATGATGATGATCGCTTGTTTCTTCCCACCCCACCCAGTCTGTTCTATGTTACACATGCTGACACAGTTCATCAAAGGGATATTTTCCATAACAACAACCTCGCTTCCCTGTGAAGTTCACCTTTGAAGACACACAAACTGCAACCTGTTGAGTGTCAGGTGTGTTAGCTGGTATGACACAGGTAGACAGACGGTAACAATCAGACCTGAGGTCAGTTGGACCTGAAGTCAATGTTTATGTAAACACCAGGGCTTAAAACAGGAGGAAAAAACACTGAAACTAGGGGGGGGGTCCGGGGCAAATCAGGGGCCATAACTTGTGCGCCGTTGCTATGAACGCTTGCAAGCTGATCAAGGATGCCTTGCTCCTTTCGTGTTTTTTTAATTTTTTTTTTTTTTTTTTTTACAAACCGAAATCGCAGAATTCCGCCCAGAAGCGGACCGTTTTAAGCCCTGAAACAGTGAATCAGTGTCAGAATGGCTGTTACTGTCAATGAAGAAGACGGTAAAGAGGGGAATGTAAATGAAGTACATGGTGGCAGGACAAAAACCAAAAGATGGAGCAGTAAGACTACTGCAGTTGTGATTGCTACTGATGTCACACTCACGGACAGTAGTGAAGATACCTTTGACAAAATTGTTGATCTGTGAGAAACATTGCTACAATCTGCTGATAAGACGGAAATTGATTGTGCAAAAATAACTGGATATATATTCAAGAGTTAAGTTGCAAGATGGACAGATCTCTTTCTAGTTCCAGTCAAGCTGAGAGAGACAAAGAGAATTCCAGCAGTGTTTAAGAGTGGAAATGACCTTGATCCACCAAGAGGCTGCTGGCTACAATGATCACACCGATACAATTGTATTTGTAAACATTTCCAGCGACCGTATCCTGTCTGTAGTCATACTTTTGATGTTGTATAATAAAGTGATTAATTTACAATTCTTATTTCTGTGATCTGTCTGTGATTTCCATGTTGCAAAGAGTGGCTGAGGACAGAGAGGGTGGAAGATGTGCTTGAGGCAACAAAGGACAGATGTATATGGAGGGCCATGATCGCCAACACCATGTGGCAAGGCATATGATGATGATGTTGTAAAGCCACTTCATCCCCTATGTCCTTGTGAATAGACCTGAAGGCCTGCTACATTAACTCAATCGAGTCGCAGTCTTCAGGGTCATTCTGCCCCCTCAATTTGGAGGATTTTAGCACATTTTAAAAAAAACACAGAAAAACAACCAAATAAAGTAGACAAAACAAAGTAAAGTGATACAGAAAGACCAGGATTAGATCTTTACAAATAATCTTACTTTATTTATGGTATTCCATGCAGTTGTAAATGATGAGGTATCCAAATAAGTATCCAAAGGGGGTAATTTTTTTTTTTGATGGATATGAACACACACTGTGAAACCATTTTAGATGAAGTCCAGAACATAATTTCCATGCCATGGATGTTTCAAATCACAAGATTACTGGTAGTTATCACTTTTTGCATACAGTTGCTCCAGAGCACAAAATATTTACAGAATTGCGAGGTTCGACTTGCTTTCCTTGACGCCATTTGCGAAATTCGCATGTCGCGGGTAGCGCTGAAAAAGCGCTGAAAAAAGGCTACTGTTGTCTTTGTTTCACATTGCCACAAACGGTCTAAGGTAAATAACTGCTGTAAACATACCCTAGTTTCGGTTCCCAGTGATTTTTCCCTATAACTGACGCTTCTGACGTAAAAAAAAACAACTAATGTCCGCCGTTGATAAATTGACGTCGCGTAACCAAGCAGTAAACTGAAACAGAAGTGACGGATATTTTCTTCCGGCACGAAGCGATTGAGTTAAAACAATTTGTACCTGTGTTAGTATTCTTTCATCATTCACATACCGATCATGATGACATAATCGATTTGATTTCTGATTTATATGTTCTTATTGTCATTGTCTATTATTTTTTCGAGTTTCCAGGTATAGCAAGAACACGGATCTCATGGCAACCATTTTTCAAGGAAAAACAATGGCAAAAAGGAAGAAAGGCAGACCTCCAATTTCATACATCAAGAACATAACCAACATCAGGGGCCCTTAAGTATTCAAGAAATTGTCCACAGAAGGCAAGACAGAGCAGCCTGGAGGAAGATGACGGTGTCAAAGAGTGCAGCGGCCAACACTGAACCCAGTGACGCCAACAGGTGAGACAGGTGAGACACATGTTGACCAAGAGACAGACTTTCCCAGATCTTACACAAACAAGAACTGCTCGGCTCATCACCAGAAACTTTAGCTCGAGTTTTTTTAACAAGAATTGAAAAGTAACACAAAAAAAACAAACAACAAAAAAGCGCACGCACACACACACACACACACTCCTCTCTCTCTCTCTCGTCTAAAGGCACATATGTGAAGATGTTAAAAGAATACACAAACACACACACACACAACACACAACACACACACACACACACAACAACACACAACACACACACACACACACACACACACACACACACACACCTAAAAGCACATTCTATTATGTGAAAAGACATTCAAAGAAATAACAAATAAACATAAGTTTTTAGTTTCAGTTTCAATTTCTCAAAATGATGTCTCCGCACTCGGAACGAATTCCATATGCACTAACGTCACAGGTGCCACGTATATGATGACCGTGGCACATGCCTTAAGCCTGCACATAAACCCATGAGCTGGCCAGGTCCTGAGGCCCTACCTAGACTATGTTTTACGTGTCTATATTTTATACTGGTATTTTATTAGCCACCACTGGAATAATCTTGGTTACATGTAAATGACATGTGTTTGTGTGTATCTTACCTTCAAAGAAGGAACATATGTATGAAATAAACAAATAAATCATTAAAAGTCTGAATCACAACACAACTAGCTACTCTGTATAAACTCGTCTCACATGACAGAACATCCCTCCCCCCCCCCTCCCCCCACCTAATCAATGCCCAAATGCTCAGCCATCTATCAACACACACACACACACACACACACACACACACACAAAAAACCAACGAACAAACCAATTAACCAACCAAGCACCAAGCACCAAGCACCAAACCAAGGGGACTTACTCTGAGGCCAACAGTCATGTAGAGGGAGCTGTTAGGTTCGTCAGTCTTCAGAGGGAACTTCTGTTCCTGCACCATGTCCTCAGCATTCATCACTTCCTTCAGTCTGATGGTCGCCTCCCCAATCGTCTTCTTTGTCTTGCTGTCTCGCACCTAGAAATAACAGCCATGTACATCACAATTTTGATATAATAATGGTGATAGTGATATTAAAAAGTAATAACATCAATAATACTACTATCACTATTACTACTAGTAATAACAATATTAATAACACACTACACTACTACTACTATACTAATACTAATACTAATAATAACAATAATAATAATAATAATAGAAATAATAACAATAACAATAATAGTAATAATAGTAAAAAGTAATAGCAATAATAACAATAATAATAATAACTACTACTGTCACTACTACTACTTCTACTACTAAATCTACTACTACTACTAATAATAATAATAACGATAATAACAGTAATAGCAATAATAATAAAACAACAACAATAATAATAATAATTACTACTACAACTACAACCACTCCTAATAACAATCATAAAGAAGAAGAAGTGATAATTACAATAACAATGACAATGAAAATTAGGAGAAAAAGACGGAAACTTCCTGCTACTCCGTCCTATGTCAGAAAAGGAATGCTCTGTCCTGCGTGAGAAAAGGACAGAACAGCAGGGAAGTTTCAGTCTTTTTCTCCTAATTTTTGTGTCTGGTGTTCGTTTGCTTGTGATCTTATGCTTGACAAAGGCCAGTTGGCCGAAAATTTGCACTTGTCTTGTTTCGTTGTATTAAATACGTGTTCTTATTCTTTTTTCGTGTTTTTTTTCTGGTTCCTACAGGCAGCTAAGAAATTAACTCTTTCAGTCTAACCCTTTCACTCCTGCACCCTATCCACCAACTACAAAAACTTAACCCTTTGACTCCCGCACCTTATCCATCAACTACAAAAACCCTTTGATTCCCTCACACTGTCCACCAACTTCTTGCAGAAAGCTGGTGGATAGGGTCAGGGAATCAAAGGGTTTAAGTTTTCGCTTTGTTAGCGTGGTTGGCAATGCAGGATGCTGGTGGACAGGGTGCGGGAGTTAAAGGGTAATATAACTGACACACTCAAACCTCAATATCCAGGTTCTGGTGGTTGGGGTTGGCGACGAAGAAACGGAAGTTCTCCTCCCAGCGTGGCTCCGTGGTGGCGTTGCGGATGTTGCTCTCCTTACTGGTTTGACCCAAGGTCAGCACGACATACGGGGAAGGTTCCAGGAGTGTCTTTCTACCGCGCTGTAATACAAAAATAAAATGACTGCATCAAGGAAATGAAGGCCTCTGATGATACTATTTGGGAAATGAAAACTGAAATGAAAACAATGAAATGAAATGAAATGAAACAATGAAAATGAAAATGAAAACAAACGTTAGTATGAATAAATGCGCATTAACAAAGTATCACACACACACACACACACACACACACACACACACACCACACCAACACACACACACACACAGAATATCACTCACAACAATATCACTCACACACACACAGTATCACTCACACACACATACACACACACACATACCACACACACACACACACACACATTCTACATACCAGGTTAAGTAACAGTAATAAGTCTTTAATCAACAAATACATAAAATAATAGACAAGTACAAAAATAAAATTGATAGTAATAATGACATAAATAAATGAAAGAGTAATAATTATCACAAATACAGAAATAAAATCATAACAAAAATCATGAGGTGCATGTGACGATGATGATGACATTAGAAATACTGACACAATTTTACAAAGGCAGAATCAATTTGAAAATCAGCGAGCAGACACAAAATGCATAACATCAAAAGGTTTCAAAAGACACAGAAAGAGAGAAGAGGGAGAGAAAGTGAGAGAACAGGAGGGAAAGAAATAATAAAACCAAGGAAGAAACACAGACCAACAAAGAATGAAAATACAAGATATGAAATGGTGTGGAATGAAGGCCTATGCCCCTCACTAAAATGGGTTACATATATGAAAACAAAACATAACATATTCATAAAATAAGTGGTTACATATATGAACAACCCAAAAGAGGTAACAATATAAAGGAGAAAGAAAAAAAATAATAAAACAAGTGAGTAAATCATGACACAAAACATGAAAATTCAAACATAATGGTTATTAATGAAGCCTATACCTTCACTAAAATGTGGTTACATATATGAACACAAAACATAACATATTCATAAAATAAGTGGTTACATATATGAACACAAAACATAACAATTCATAAAATAAGTGGTTACATATATGAACACAAAACATAACATATTCATAAAATAAGTGGTTACATATATGAACACAAAACATAACATATTATCCATAAAACAAGTGTAAATCAGCAAGAAAAGTATTGCAAAACATTCACAATTATTTCAAGGCAATGACAGTAAGCAGAACTTTTCATGCTTCATAAAAATGCATGGGAAGATTGAACAGAATGGCCTAATCATATACACTGACATCAGTATATCAAATCTAAACTTAACCCTTTGACTCCCGCACCCTGTCTATCAACATCCTGCATGATCAATCATGTTAGCAAAGCAAAAATTAACTCTTAGACTCCCTCACCCTATCCACCAGCTTCCTGGAGGAAGCTGGTGGATAGGGTGAGGGAGTCAAAAGTTAAATTTTTGCAGTCAGTGGATAGTGTGCGAGAGTCAGAGGGTTAAACAGACTAATGCAGTACTTAAATGGTAACCACTGTGTTCTAAGATTATGCAGAAAAACCTAGAGAGCGTAGCAAAGAAAGTGAAATTTTCTCTTAAAATACTTTAATCTTTTAGTCTCTTACTCATGCCACCTTATAAAAAGCTTTGATTAACCCTTTGGCTCCTGCACCCTATTCCACCAACTGCAAAACCCTTTGACTCCTCACCCTATACACCACCTCCTGCAGGAAGCTGGTAGATAGGGTGAAGGAATCAAAGGGTTAAGTTTTTGCTTTGCTAGCATGGTTGGCAACTCAGGATGTTGGTGGACAGGGTGCGGAGTCAAAGGGTTAAAACAGGATAAGAGCAGAAGATAACGGCAGCATGAAAAATGGTATCAATTCTGTGTAGTTCACAGTCAGTGATTTGAAAAGTACATAAGTGAAAAAATATTCTCTTAATTTTTTTCCAGCAATAACAAACTTGAAAACAAAACACAAAAAAATATAACCTCAAAACTCAAATGCACTCATAGCAAACTATGACTATCACAGAAAACAACTTATGCTGTGGTTGCTTTTAACTAATTGACTGATTGATTGATTGGTTGATTGTGATTGATTGATTGATTGATTGATCGATTGATTGATTGATTGACTTCATGTACCACCTACATGTTGCTGAGATCCATGTTTAATCAAATAGTTGACAAACTTTGTCAACAGATTTGCTAACACATATACATAGCATATGCTACTTCACAGACACACACAAATAACTACTCAAGCAATCAATCCGGACACACACATGCACACACGCACGCACACACACACACATGCACTCACCTTGACTTATTTACATTCTTTCCTCCTTTCTACAAACACATGTGCATGTGCATGCACACCACGACAAGAAGCATATGCTTGCATGTGCTGACAAAACACAGCAAGTCAATGCACACATGTGCGCACGCGCGCACACACCACACACACACACACATACAACACACACATGCACACACAGAGGCTTTCTCTCTCTCTCTCTCTCTCTCTCTCTCTCTCTCTCTCCTTTTCTCTACACACACACACACACACACATATAAACACACACACACACACACACAATACAACACACACATGCACACACAGAGGCTTCTCTCTCTCTCTCTCTCTCTCTCTCCTCTCACACACACACATATAAACACACACACACACACACAAACAAACACACACACACAGGCTCTCTCTCTCTCTCTTTCTCTCTCTCTTCACCCACACACACACCACACACACACACACACACACTCTCTCCCACACAACACACACACACACACCACACACTACACACCACACACACACACACACACACAACAAACACTACACACGCTCTCTCTCTCTCTCTCACCACTCACCCACATAACACACACACCACAACACTCTCTCTCTCTCTCTCTCTCACACAACACACACACACAACACACACACACACACACACACAAACACAGGCTCTCACTCTCCCTCCCTCTCTCTTCTCTCTCGCTCTTAATTTCATGCTTAAAGACAGCTATTGTTGAATAAAAGTGCAACTATTTGTTATCAAATCAGAGCATTCCTTTCATACAGTATCAGATGTAACATCACCCTGTCTGCTTTGTGCTGGGAAATAGCTCAAAGCCTACAGAATATATTGGGTGTGGCACAGCATCTCTTTAATACAGTATCAGATGACATTACCCTGTCTGCTTTGTGCTGGGAAATAGCTCAAAGCCCACAGAATATATTGGGTGTGATACAGCATCTCTTTAATACAGTATCAGATGTGACATTACCCTGTCTGCTTTGTCATGGGGAATACCTCAAAGCCCACAGAATACATGAGGTGTGGCACAGCATCCCTTGGATATAGTGTCACATGTGACATTACCCTGTCTGCTTTGTGTTGGGGAATACCTCAAAGCCCACAGAATACATGAGGTGTGGCACAGCATCTCTTTGATATAGCATCACATGTGACATTATCCTGTCTGCTTTGTGTTGGGGAATACCTCAAAGTCTACATAATATGTTGGGTGTGGCACAGCATCTCTTTGATATAGCATCAATGTGACATTACCCTGTCTGCTTTGTGTTGGGGAATACCTCAAAGTCTACATATGTTGGGTGTGGCACAGCATCTCTTTGATATAGCATCACATGTGACATTACCCTGTCTGCTTTGTGTTGGGGAATACCTCAAAGTCTACATATGTTGGGTGTGGAACAGCATCCCTTTGATATAGTATCAGATGTGACATTGCCCTGTCTGCTTTGTGTTAGGGAATACCTCAAAGTCTACATATGTTGGGTGTGGCACAGCATCTCTTTGATATAGCATCACATGTGACATTACCCTGTCTGCTTTGTGTTGGGGAATACCTCAAAGTCTACATATGTTGGGTGTGGAACAGCATCCCTTTGATATAGTATCAGATGTGACATTGCCCTGTCTGCTTTGTGTTAGGGAATACCTCAAAGTCTACATAACATGTTGGGTGTGGCACAGCATCCCTTTGATATAGCATCAGATGTGACATTACCCGTCTGCGTTGTGGCCAGATGTGTCGTCATAAGTCATATAATATCAATGGCAAATCATTTAACAGTTCCTTGGGATACCTTTTATGTCTTCATCAGAAATATCCTGCAGTTGTCTTGATTATCTTTTGGATACTTTTAATATTTCCATCAGAAATATCCTGCAGTTGTCTTGATTATCTTTGGATACTTTTAATATTTCCATCAGAAATATCCTAGCAGTTGTCTTGATTATCTATTGGATACTTTTAATATTTCCATCAGAAATATCCTGCAGTTGTCTTGATTATCTTTGGATACTTTTAATATTTCCATCAGAAATATCCTAGCAGTTGTCTTGATTATCTATTGGATACTTTTAATATTTCCATCAGAAATATCCTGCAGTTGTCTTGATTATCTTTGGATACTTTTAATATTTCCATCAGAAATATCCTGCAGTTGTCTTGATATCTATTGGATACTTTTAATATTTCCATCAGAAATATCCTGCAGTTGTCTTGATTCTATTGGATACTTTTAATATTTCCATCAGAAATATCCTGCAGTTGTCTTGATTATCTATTGGATACTTTTAATATTTCCATCAGAAATATCCTGCAGTTGTCTTGATTATCTATTGGATACTTTTAATATAATTTCCATCAGAAATATCCTGCAGTAGTCTTATCTTTTGGATACTTTTAAATATTTCCATCAGAAATATCCTGCTGTAGTCTTATCTTTTGGATACTTTAATATTTTCATCAGAAATATCCTGCATGTAGTCTTATCTATTGGATACTTTTAATTTTTCATCAGAAATATCCTGCGTAGTCTTATATCTATTGGATACTTTTAATGTTTTCATCAGAAATATCCTGCAGCAGTCTTGATTATCTTTGGGATACTTTTAATGTTTTCATCAGAAATATCCTTGCAGTAGTCTTGATTATCTTTTGGATACTTTTTATGTCTTCATCAGAAATATCCTGCAGTAGTCTTGATTATCTTTGGATACTTTTAATGTTTTCATCAGAAATATCCTGCAGTAGTCTTGATTATCTTTTGGATACTTTTAATGTTTTCATCAGAAATATCCTGCAGTAGTCTTGATTATCTTTTGGATACTTTTATATTTTCATCAGCAATATCCTGCAGCAGTCTTGATTATCTTTTGGATACTTTTAATGTTTTCATCAGAAATATCCTGCAGTAGTCTTGATTATCTTTTGGATACTTTTAATGTTTTCATCAGAAATATCCTGCAGCAGTCTTGATTATCTTTTGGATACTTTTAATGTTTTCATCAGAAATATCCTGCAGTAGTCTTAACAGTCTGATGCCCCATCAGTACATCACAGGCACATCTCATCGTGACCTTTAAATTTCCTGGCTTTTTCTCTTTTGAACTTGGTGGACTGTGGACACGCAGGGTGTGTATGTGCCACTCTGACAACTGTCTCTTTAATTTGTAGCGTCTGATACCAGTTTTATTGATGGCGGAGTGGCTGGGGATGGGGAGGGTGGGGGAGATGCTGGGGGCAACGAGAGATAAGAGATGGATGGAAGTCCATGGTCACAACGCCATACGGCAGGGCACCTGATGATGATGAACTATAAGATTTAACCAACTGACTCATGCACCCTGTCCATCAGCATCATTCATTGTCAGCCATGCTCATCATCATCATGTGCCCTGCTGCATGGCGTTGGTGATCATGGCCCTCCATATGTATCTATCCCTTGTTGCTGCAAGCATATCTGCCACCCTCTCTGTCCTCAGCCACCCTTCAAGTCTGTCCAATATGTTCTCCCTGGGTTTACCTGGTGCTCTCTTTCCCTCCAACTTTCCTGTTGTGACCAGGTGCTCTAATTCCCCTTTCCTCTTAAAATGGCCTGTAAATGTTGCCTGTCTTTTCCTAATCTTCCTTATCAATGATCTTCTTGTGTCTGCCCACCATCAAGACTGTCTCGTTTGTTTTCTTTGCTGTCCATGGAACTCTCAACATTCTTCTTAGAAACCACACTTCGGCTGCCTCAATCTTGTTCTGGCCTTGCGTGTTGACTGTCCATGCCTCACAACTGTATAACATTATTAGTTCTATATAACATTCAACAACTCTCTTCCTGATGTTAATTGATAAGTATTTGTTGGTAAGAATGCTTTTCATCTTGCTGAATGCTGTTTTGGTTTGGCCAATTCTATTTCTGATGTGCATCTGTCTATTGAAATGATCGTTCCCACGTATTTAAACTTATCAACCTGTCAACCTTGCAAGCAAAGCAAAACCTTAACCCTAGACTCCCTCACCAGCTGGTGGACAGGGTGAGAAAGTCAAAAGGTCGTTTTTTGCAGATGGTGGTTAGGGTGCAGGGTTAAAAAACTGTCACTCTCATTTTTGTACCTGTTTTAACAGTCTCTATAACAGTGACATGCATCTGTTTTTGGTCTTCAGTAAAGCAGTGCATGACTTACCTTGCTGCAGCATGTCTTATGCCACATTTACATGTTAAAATTACATGAACTGATTCACAACCAACAACAATGTCATAAGCCATCTCTTCGCACATTATTCACTTGTCTTCATACGAAAGGTCTCTAACCTTTCTGAATTAACATTTTTCTTGTCAGTAACTTAAAATGACCTCCCCGGTCTATGTTTGCCTTTCAGGTTATTAGTTCATCTTTAAAGACTGACACCCACCTATAAACTACAGCCTACAAAACAGCTTGTGTTCCACAACACTCTGTAGTGCTTTTAATAAATTTGCGCAAGAATTTCCTTTATAATTTCAATTTCAAAGGAAGCGCAGTTTTTTTCAATGCTTAACATGGCCATGACTCTTGGAATGATTGTGCCCAACATGAAGTCATAACAAATGATGTCACAATATTTGCCTGTAATGTCTTAATCAGATCAAGGAACAATTGGGCCAGCTATGGTTAAAGTCTCAAAGCACTGTGGCAATTTCTTTTTACGGTATCAAGACATGGACGTTACTTCTGTGCCCGTATGGGATTGATCAGTCACCTCCGGACACACTGACTCAAAGCAACTTCATGAAGCCGTGGTCATTGTCGACGACGACAGACGAACACCATCAAGACATTCTCAATATTTCTTGGATGACCCTCATATGTATATGTTTATTTATCTATGTATTTATCTGTTTATTTATTTATTTATTTATTTATTATTATTCATTCATTTTTCATGGGTTTTTTTTTTTCCTTTAAACTTATTTATCCAGATATTATTCACTGACTCATAATTTACTGACTTTGCAACTCTGGTCACATTTTGCACACAACCTGCCGATAAACCTACGGAACTCATGTTCAGCACATTGCATTCTATTTCAACAACCGTTTTGACCATTACAACGGACACTGATCTGGCTACATTTTCTCATCGCATTTTTATGTTGAGATGCAAAACAATCGCAGGTTGATGAAGCTTAAGAAGCGGGATGACTGATGTGCATCAAACACAAATGGGCAGTCAGAAAAACAAAGACAGGACGACAGTCAGACAGACAGACAGACAGACGGACGGACAGAGTGCATCACTGCAAACCAAAGCTGCCATATACCAGTACCATGAACGACTGATTTCTTCTTTTCTGGACACAGAACACCAGATGTGACAGAACCATGCAATGCCAAGTACAAGTGGCTACCAACATTTAATAATAATGATATTTTGATCTGTATAATGTACATTTAAAAAAAAATTTTTTTAGGATCATTGCACTCAGGGAGGTTACCTTTGTGCTCACTTTTTTTTTTTCGTCCCATTTTCTGCGCCACTTTAATGGCCACAGAAGCTGAAATAGTTTTTTATTATGCAATGATGATGATGTCGATGAGGATGATAATCATGATGCTATGGAGTTCCATCTAGGATTGAGACTGCGTGACAGGGTTGTACTCTACGCTTACTATCGTAATATATCCTGGCATCAACCAGGCCCGAGAGATACAGACACCTGCGGTGCTGATCAGAAGATTTGAGCAACACCCTCAATGACGCATCCGCAAAGTGGATGAGACTCGACTGTGTGGTTCCAGTCTTCCCAATGAGCCCATAGCATGCCCAACTCTGGGTAGGAGCTGGTTAGAGCCGAAAAATCCCATGATGATTTTTGAAGGTACTGATGGGATTCGAACCCACAACCTTCCAGTCGGTAGTCTGTTGCGTTAACCACTACACCATGGCGACTGATATGTATAATGTACATTTAATAATAATGATAATTTGATATGTACAATGTAAACACTCCATGTCAAAAGCATGCTCTTTGCACTTAACATAGCAAAGATTTATTGTTTACATTTCTACAGTGACAGCAGTAGCAAACACATATATACATCAATATAGAAAGCAGTGACAGTTCATCACAACTAATAACAGATAATAGTACAAACACATATATACATCAATATAGAAAGCAGTGACAGTTCATCACAACTAATAACAGATAATAAGATACGTTTTTAAGTAAACACAGATATTTCATTTCAAACTAATAATAAACAGACATCAAGATAAAACACCTGTCATGAATAGCTCCAATCTTTCTCTCTCTCTTTCACACTCACTCACACATGCACTCTTGGCATGAGGCCAAACTCTTGGCAAGTTGCACTAGGGAGCTGACCAGCCTTTGGACTAGCCAGGCTTTGTGTGAGATGTCAAGGCGGCATCATCAGCACAGAGCATCTCTCGGATCAGGACCCGATACACTTTGCTCTCTGTTCTGAATTAACAGTACAAATAACTTGTCCTGATACACTTTGCTCTCTGTTCTGAATTAACAGTACAAATAACTTGTCCTGATACACTTTGCTCTCTGTTCTGAATTAACAGTACAAATAACTTGTCCTGATACACTTTGCTCTCTGTTCTGAATTAACAGTACAAATAACTTGTCCTGATACACTTTGCTCTCTGTTCTGAATTAACAGTACAAATAACTTGTCCTGATACACTTTGCTCTCTGTTCTGAATTAACAGTACAAATAACTTGTCCTGATACACTTTGCTCTCTGTTCTGAATTAACAGTACAAATAACTTGTCCTGATACACTGTGCTCTCTGTTCTGAATTAACAGTACAAATAACTTGTCCTGATACACTTTGGTCTCTGTTCTGAATTAACAGTACAAATAACTTGTCCTGATACACTGTGCTCTCTGTTCTGAATTAACAGTACAAATAACTTGTCCTGATACACTTTGCTCTCTGTTCTGAATTAACAGTACAAATAACTTGTCCTGATACACTTTGCTCTCTGTTCTGAATTAACAGTACAAATAACTTGTCCTGATACACTGTGCTCTCTGTTCTGAATTAACAGTACAAATAACTTGTCCTGATACACTTTGCTCTCTGTTCTGAATTAACAGTACAAATAACTTGTCCTGATACACTTTGCTCTCTGTTCTGAATTAACAGTACAAATAACTTGTCCTGATACACTGTGCTCTCTGTTCTGAATTAACAGTACAAATAACTTGTCCTGATTCACTTTGCTCTCTGTTCTGAATTAACAGTACAAATAACTTGTCCTGATACACTTTGCTCTCTGTTCTGAATTAACAGTACAAATAACTTGTCCTGATACACTTTGCTCTCTGTTCTGAATTAACAGTACAAATAACTTGTCCTGATACACTGTGCTCTCTGTTCTGAATTAACAGTACAAATAACTTGTCCTGATACACTTTGCTCTCTGTTCTGAATTAACAGTACAAATAACTTATTTTCATGTCATGTTTTTTCACTGTTTATTGGACCTGATACACTTTGGTCTCTGTTCTAAAGTAACACTGTCGTACTAACACAAGAAAATTTTCTTTTTTTACATCGAGTAGCCCCTTTGTGGAATAAACTCCCAACTAACATAAAATTTGCACAAGATACTAACAAATTCATGAATTTTTTGGACGAAATTCCAAAATTCAAAGAACTTTTCATCAATTTTGATGATTAAAGGCCTGATTAGGCTTATGCAAACAAAAAGAAAATGCGCATTTTAACACCTGTATTAGAAATAGTTGAGAAAGAGGGGACATAAATAGGCCGCAAGGCCTAGGCCATTGAAAGCCAGTCCCTAATACTACTACTACTACTACTAACAGTACTACAAACTTATTTTCATTTCATGTTTTATTACTGTTTACCATAGCTAGTTAAATGTTTAACCCTGTCAACCCTGAAGCAAAGTTGTCCCCTGGCCTGAGCTCCATAGCAAAAAAAGATTTTCCGTTGGTGTCTATTTTCAGGTATTCAGTGAGAGTCAAGTTGGAAATTTCAGAAAACCCAACAATACAGTCTCAGACAATTAAGAATGTTTTGATAATGTAAAATGCATTGAGCATTCTTCTGACATGGACTTGTCTACCCTATACAAACGAAATATCATTTATGTATTATTATTCTCAGTAAACATTTTCAGTAAACATGAATATTACTCCAGATATGTTCACAGGCAAACACAAAGTTCAGAAAACATAAAAATGGACACAGTATCCTCTGCAAAAAAGAAAAAAGATATACAGGAAGACAGATATTTCAAATAAACCTGAAGTTGCCCGACAACTTACAGGGAGATCAATGGCAGAGTCCAGATTGACGACCAGCAGGGCGGAGTGAACGCTGTCTTCATCGATCCCTTCATCTCTCACCTGTAGTACCACCTGCAAACAAGGTGAACAAACATGTGACAAATGATACCACAGGCTTCATATTGGAATTTAGCGCAACTTGTTTGTCAGAAACTTTAACTCTGTTATGCTCATCACAGAAGGTATACTAATATATTACTTAAAACCCATTACGAAATAAATACTGCATAAAACCTTAGTGAAATGAATCCGCTGTTCATCTATCAAGGAGAGTATTTACCCGAGCTCTTTCTTTCTGTCAAAATTTAGTAACATTTAGTAACGTTATATTGCTGACCCAATGTAGAAATTCATGGTTGATGCATCTGCTTGGAAAGCACTTATAGAATATGTTTGATGTTGTTCTGTTTTGTTTTGAGGTTTTCTGCTGTTTTGTTCTAAACACAGCCCCCCCCCCCCCCCCCCTCTACACATCCTCTCTCCACCCCTCTTCCTACACCTCTACAGGTGAATGGTATCCATGTGAGAGCACATTTATTCATCTCTTTTTATGGTGATCTTCCCCAATTTTTATACAAGCACACATATTCTCTTCCTCATACTCACAATCTCTTCCTCATACTCTCATGCGTGAGCACAAGCGCGCACACTCACACACACATGCATGCATGCACGCACACACACACATACACACACATATGCATGCATGCACATACATACATACACACACACACACACACACACACCTACACACACACATACACACTACACACACACATACACACCTAAACACACACACAGGCGCGCACGCACACACACACACACGCTCACACACACACACACACACACACACACACCCCTAC
This sequence comes from Monoplex corrugatus, assembly GCA_030674185.1. Lineage (NCBI taxonomy): Eukaryota > Metazoa > Mollusca > Gastropoda > Littorinimorpha > Ranellidae > Monoplex > Monoplex corrugatus. Next base: position 41,343,648 of record JAPXFY010000030.1, on the reverse strand, counting down.
GCACACACACCCCT
>JAPXFY010000030.1:41321134-41338634 GCA_030674185.1 Monoplex corrugatus | reverse complement strand
ACCACATAAAAACTGGTCTGTACGCTGTCTTAATGTTCCACCCACCACATAAAAACTGGTCTGTACGCTGTCTTAATGTTCCACCCACCACATAAAAACTGGTCTGTACGCTGTCTTAATGTTCCACCCACCACATAAAAACTGGCCTGTACGCTGTCCGTCTTAATGTTCCACCCACAACATAAAAACTGGCCTGTATGCTGTCTTAATGTTCCACCCACCACATAAAAACTGGCCTGTACGCTGTCCGTCTTAATGTTCCACCCACAACATAAAAACTGGCCTGTATGCTGTCTTAATGTTCCACCACAACATAAAAACTGGCCTGTATGCTGTCCGTCTTAATGTTCCACCCACAACATAAAAACTGGCCTGTACGCTGTCTTAATGTTCCACCCACAACATAAAAACTGGCCTGTACGCTGTCTTAATGTTCCACCCACAACATAAAAACTGGTCTGTACGCTGTCTTAATGTTCCACCCACAACATAAAAACTGGCCTGTACACTGTCTTAATGTTCCACCCACAACATAAAAACTGGTCTGTACGCTGTCTTAATGTTCCACCCACAACATAAAAACTGGTCTGTACGCTGTCTTAATGTTCCACCCACAACATAAAAACTGGCCTGTATGCTGTCCGTCTTAATGTTCCACCCACAACATAAAAACTGGTCTGTACGCTGTCTTAATGTTCCACCCACAACATAAAAACTGGTCTGTACGCTGTCTTAATGTTCCACCCACAACATAAAAACTGGCCTGTACGCTGTCTTAATGTTCCACCCACAACATAAAAACTGGTCTGTACGCTGTCTGTCTTAATGTTCCACCCACAACATAAAAACTGGTCTGTACACTGTCTTAATGTTCCACCCACAACATAAAAACTGGCCTGTACGCTGTCTTAATGTTCCACCCACAACATAAAAACTGGCCTGTACGCTGTCTGTCTTAATGTTCCACCCACAACATAAAAACTGGCCTGTATGCTGTCTGTCTTAATGTTCCACCCACAACATAAAAACTGGCCTGTACACTGTCTTAATGTTCCACCCACAACATAAAAACTGGTCTGTACGCTGTCCGTCTTAATGTTCCACCCACAACATAAAAACTGGCCTGTACACTGTCTTAATGTTCCATCCACAACATAAAAACTGGTCTGTACGCTGTCCGTCTTAATGTTCCACCCACAACATAAAAACTGGCCTGTACACTGTCTTAATGTTCCATCCACAACATAAAAACTGGTCTGTACGCTGTCCGTCTTAATGTTCCACCCACAACATAAAAACTGGCCTGTATGCTGTCTTAATGTTCCACCCACAACATAAAAACTGGCCTGTACGCTGTCTTAATGTTCCACCCACAACATAAAAACTGGTCTGTACGCTGTCTTAATGTTCCACCCACAACATAAAAACTGGCCTGTACACTGTCTGTCTTAATGTTCCACCCACAACATAAAAACTGGTCTGTACGCTGTCTTAATGTTCCACCCACAACATAAAAACTGGTCTGTACGCTGTCTTAATGTTCCACCCACAACATAAAAACTGGCCTGTACGCTGTCCGTCTTAATGTTCCACCCACAACATAAAAACTGGTCTGTACGCTGTCTTAATGTTCCACCCACAACATAAAAACTGGTCTGTACGCTGTCTTAATGTTCCACCCACAACATAAAAACTGGCCTGTACGCTGTCTTAATGTTCCACCCACAACATAAAAACTGGCCTGTACGCTGTTTTAATGTTCTACCCACAACATAAAAACTGGCCTGTACACTGTCTGTCTTAATGTTCCACCCACAACATAAAAACTGGCCTGTATGCTGTCTTAATGTTCCACCCACAACATAAAAACTGGTCTGTACGCTGTCTTAATGTTCCACCCACAACATAAAAACTGGCCTGTACGCTGTCCGTCTTAATGTTCCAATCATCCTGGTGGTGTCAGCTTCGAGTTTTATAGGTCACCCCCTCTTCCTGCTTCCATTTAATGACTTTGCCAGCACATCAGGGTTTATGCAAGCTCAAGGAATCTTCCGGATCATCACCATTGGCAGATTTGGTCGGAGCACGTATGGAACTGTCTGACTGTGATGATCCTCTCTCGAACAACTTCCAGATATTCATTCCAGTTTCCTTTTCATGTGGATTACTTCTGAATAGCATGTATGGGGCATTTTGTTTAAGTGTTCATTTTAATGAGTCTTCATCATCCCTCCAGTGCTTTTAAAAATGCCAACATCCTGACACGGATCTACAACTTGTGAACTAACTAACTACTGTTTAGTTAATACATTTTCTTCTTTCTTTCCCCTCCCCTCACCCTCTCTCTCTCTCTCTCTCTCTCTCTCTCTCTCTCTCTCTCTCTCTCTCTCTCTCTCTCTCTCTCAGTGCTATCCATCGGTTTCCTATCTGCACAAAAATCATTCCAAACCAACTATACATATAATTTCCCTAAACAAAATACTTACATTCAGACTTAATTTTTCTATGCTTAAAATGTGCTGAATGTTCATACTGATTAAACAACTAAAGTTATAACTGTACTTTACACAACCTATGGTCAGCTATGACATCTAAACTTTTAAGTAAGAAAAGTAAATAAATAAATAAAATAATAAAACAGTGTGGAAATAATGCAAACAAAGAAAGGTACAAAATGAAAAGAAAAAATCATCAAAACTCAACAACAGATGGAAGGAGTTATTCAGTATTACTGGGGAAAAGCCAAAACAACACAACACGACAGAAGAACCTACACATTAGCCAAGGGAGATTACTGTACAAACGGCGTTTGCAGTGTGGCATACGTTCCGCAAACAAAAAGAAATACAAAGCACCAAACCTCAGAAAGTTCACACCTCCACTTACCACACATAATTGCAAATTAGGGAGGTCGCATTGACTGAAGTCTTCACAACCTCAGTTCAAGCAACAGAATTGAACATAAACAAGATTAGAACTGCTCTCATTCCATCTCACTCTCTCTACCTCTTTCTACATATATCTATATATCACACATTTTACTACTTTGTTCATGCAGTTCATGGTTTTTAAGAATAAATGATATCAACCGTACATTCATGCCTAAAAATATTCCATGAGGTGTATCCAAATGCGCAAGTACAGGAATAATGATATACATGTCAAGTTAAAATAGTTGAAATGAGAGGGATACAGTACGCTCAAGCTAAGATTACTTGCGGATATGTCTATATCAGTACATGTAAAATCACAGATGAGTCATATACACAACATTCACAATACATAAATGTCAATTTAAAGGTGCACCACAAAAGCAACATGCAATTAACTCTTTACCGTCCTGATTACTGTACATTTTTCAACAAACAACAAAGGGAACACACAGAACGCAATAACACATGACAGCCATGCGTGTCTGAATACCACACAATTTGACACATGATAAACACAGTGAAACAGCAATAATATGGACATGTGTATATATACATGTGTTGTTTAAATGCACATGAAAAACACAATGAATAATGGCACATCATGCATGCAATACCACACATATACACATAGATGTCCCTTTTACCCTGCACGGTGCACATCGCTATGTACTTCCACATCCAATACCACATATATACACATAGATGTCCCTTTTACCCTGCACGGTGCACATCGCTATGTACTTCCACATCCAATACCACATATATACACATAGATGTCCCTTTTACCCTGTATGGTGCACATCGCTATGTACTTCCACATCCAATACCACATATATACACATAGATGTCCCTTTTACCCTGCATGGTGCACATCGCTATGTACTTCCACATCCAATAGCACATATATACACATAGATGTCCCTTTTACCCTGCATGGTGCACATCGCTATGTACTTCCACATCCAATACCACATATATACACATAGATGTCCCTTTTACCCTGCATGGTGCACATCGCTATGTACTTCCACATCCAATAGCACATATATACACATAGATGTCCCTTTTACCCTGCATGGTGCACATCGCTATGTACTTCCACATCCAATAGCACATATATACACACATAGATGTCCCTTTTACCCTGTACGGTGCACATCGCTATGTACTTCCACATCCAATACCACATATATACACATAGATGTCCCTTTTATCCTGTACGGTGCACATCGCTATGTACTTCCACATCCAATACCACTATATACACATAGATGTCCCTTTTACCCTGTATGGTGCACATCGCTATGTACTTCCACATCCAATACCACATATATACACATAGATGTCCCTTTTACCCTGTATGGTGCACATCGCTATGTACTTCCACATCCAATACCACATATATACACATAGATGTCCCTTTTACCTGTACGGTGCACATCGCTATGTACTTCCACATCCAATAACACATATATACACATAGATGTCCCTTTTACCCTGTATGGTGCACATCGCTATGTACTTCCACATCCAATAGCACATATACACATAGATGTCCCTTTTACCCTGTACGGTGCACATCGCTATGTACTTCCACATCCAATACCACATATATACACATAGATGTCCCTTTTACCCTGTACGGTACACATCGCTATGTACTTCCACATCCAATACCACATATATACACATAGATGTCCCTTTTACCCTGTATGGTGCACATCGCTATGTACTTCCACATCCAATACCACATATATACACATAGATGTCCCTTTTACCCTGCACGGTGCACATCGCTATGTACTTCCACATCCAATACCACATATATACACATAGATGTCCCTTTTACCCTGCACGGTGCACATCGCTATGTACTTCCACATCCAATACCACATATATACACATAGATGTCCCTTTTACCCTGTACGGTGCACATCGCTATGTACTTCCACATCCAATATCACATATACACATAGATGTCCCTTTTACCCTGTACGGTGCACATCGCTATGTACTTCCACATCCAATATCACATATACACATAGATGTCCCTTTTACCCTGTACGGTGCACATCGCTATGTACTTCCACATCCAATACCACATATATACACATAGATGTCCCTTTTACCCTGTACGGTGCACATCGCTATGTACTTCCACATCCAATAGCACATATACACATAGATGTCCCTTTTACCCTGTACGGTGCACATCGCTATGTACTTCCACATCCAATATCACATATACACATAGATGTCCCTTTTACCCTGTACGGTGCACATCGCTATGTACTTCCACATGCAATACCACATATATACACATAGATGTCCCTTTTACCCTGTACGGTGCACATCGCTATGTACTTCCACATGCAATACCACATATATACACATAGATGTCCCTTTTACCCTGTACGGTGCACATCGCTATGTACTTCCACATGCAATACCACATATATACACATAGATGTCCCTTTTACCCTGTACGGTGCACATCGCTATGTACTTCCACATCCAATATCACATATACACATAGATGTCCCTTTTACCCTGTACGGTGCACATCGCTATGTACTTCCACATCCAATACCACATATATACACATAGATGTCCCTTTTACCCTGTACGGTACACATCGCTATGTCCTTCCACATGCAATACCACATATATACACATAGATGTCCCTTTTACCCTGTACGGTGCACATCGCTATGTACTTCCACATCCAATACCACATATATACACATAGATGTCCCTTTTACCCTGTACGGTGCACATCGCTATGTACTTCCACGTCCAATACCACACATATACACATAGATGTCCCTTTTACCCTGTACGGTGCACATCGCTATGTACTTCCACATCCAATACCACACATATACACATAGATGTCCCTTTTACCCTGTACGGTGCACATCGCTATGTACTTCCACATGCAATACCACATATATACACATAGATGTCCCTTTTACCCTGTACGGTGCACATCGCTATGTACTTCCACATCCAATACCACATATATACACATAGATGTCCCTTTTACCCTGTACGGTGCACATCGCTATGTACTTCCACATCCAATACCACATATATACACACAGATGTCCCTTTTACCCTGTACGGTGCACATCGCTATGTACTTCCACATCCAATAGCACATATATACACATAGATGTCCCTTTTACCCGTACGGTGCACATCGCTATGTACTTCCACATCCAATACCACATATATACACATAGATGTCCCTTTTACCCTGTACGGTGCACATCGCTATGTACTTCCACGTCCAATACCACATATATACACATAGATGTCCCTTTTACCCTGTACGGTGCACATCGCTATGTACTTCCACATCCAATACCACATATATACACATAGATGTCCCTTTTATCCTGTACGGTGCACATCGCTATGTACTTCCACATCCAATACCACATATATACACATAGATGTCCCTTTTACCCTGTATGGTGCACATCGCTATGTACTTCCACATCCAATACCACATATATACACATAGATGTCCCTTTTACCCTGTATGGTGCACATCGCTATGTACTTCCACATCCAATACCACATATATACACATAGATGTCCCTTTTACCCTGTACGGTGCACATCGCTATGTACTTCCACATCCAATACCACATATATACACATAGATGTCCCTTTTACCCTGTACGGTGCACATCGCTATGTACTTCCACATCCAATACACATTTTACACATAGATGTCCCTTTTACCCTGTATGGTGCACATCGCTATGTACTTCCACATCCAATACACATTATACACATAGATGTCCCTTTTACCCTGTACGGTACACATCGCTATGTACTTCCACATCCAATACCACATATATACACATAGATGTCCCTTTTACCCTGTATGGTGCACATCGCTATGTACTTCCACATCCAATACCACATATATACACATAGATGTCCCTTTTACCCTGACGGTGCACATCGCTATGTACTTCCACATCCAATACCACATATATACACATAGATGTCCCTTTTACCCTGCACGGTGCACATCGCTATGTACTTCCACATCCAATACCACATATATACACATAGATGTCCCTTTTACCCTGTACGGTGCACATCGCTATGTACTTCCACATCCAATATCACATATACACATAGATGTCCCTTTTACCCTGTACGGTGCACATCGCTATGTACTTCCACATCCAATATCACATATACACATAGATGTCCCTTTTACCCTGTACGGTGCACATCGCTATGTACTTCCACATCCAATACCACATATTACACATAGATGTCCCTTTTACCCTGTACGGTGCACATCGCTATGTACTTCCACATCCAATAGCACATATACACATAGATGTCCCTTTTACCCTGTACGGTGCACATCGCTATGTACTTCCACATCCAATATCACATATACACATAGATGTCCCTTTTACCCTGTACGGTGCACATCGCTATGTACTTCCACATGCAATACCCACATATATACACATAGATGTCCCTTTTACCCTGTACGGTGCACATCGCTATGTACTTCCACATGCAATACCACATATATACACATAGATGTCCCTTTTACCCTGTACGGTGCACATCGCTATGTACTTCCACATGCAATACCACATATATACACATAGATGTCCCTTTTACCCTGTACGGTGCACATCGCTATGTACTTCCACATCCAATATCACATATACACATAGATGTCCCTTTTACCCTGTACGGTGCACATCGCTATGTACTTCCACATCCAATACACATTATACACATAGATGTCCCTTTTACCCTGTACGGTACACATCGCTATGTCTTCCACATGCAATACCACATATATACACATAGATGTCCCTTTTACCCTGTACGGTGCACATCGCTATGTACTTCCACATCCAATACCACATATATACACATAGATGTCCCTTTTACCCTGTACGGTGCACATCGCTATGTACTTCCACTCCAATACCACATATACACATAGATGTCCCTTTTACCCTGTACGGTGCACATCGCTATGTACTTCCACATCCAATACCACACATATACACATAGATGTCCCTTTTACCCTGTACGGTGCACATCGCTATGTACTTCCACATGCAATACCCACATAATACACATAGATGTCCCTTTTACCCTGTACGGTGCACATCGCTATGTACTTCCACATCCAATACCACATATATACACATAGATGTCCCTTTTACCCTGTACGGTGCACATCGCTATGTACTTCCACATCCAATACCACATATATACACATCAGATGTCCCTTTTACCCTGTACGGTGCACATCGCTATGTACTTCCACATCCAATAGCACATATATACACATAGATGTCCCTTTTACCCGTACGGTGCACATCGCTATGTACTTCCACATCCAATACCACATATATACACATAGATGTCCCTTTTACCCGTACGGTGCACATCGCTATGTACTTCCACATCCAATACCACATATATACACATAGATGTCCCTTTTACCCTGTACGGTGCACATCGCTATGTACTTCCACATCCAATACCACATATATACACATAGATGTCCCTTTTACCCTGTACGGTGCACATCGCTATGTACTTCCACATCCAATACCACATATATACACATAGATGTCCCTTTACCTGTATGCACACGCTAGTACTTCCCATCCATACACTTATACTAGAGCTTTCTGTACTATCGCATATTCCAATCCAATACCACATATATACACATAGATGTCCATTTTACCCTGTACGGTGCACATCGCTATGTACTTCCACGTCCAATACCACATATATACACATAGATGTCCCTTTTACCCCGTACGGTGCACATCGCTATGTACTTCCACATCCAATACCACACATATACACACAGATGTCCATTTTACCCTGTACGGTGCACATCGCTATGTACTTCCACATCCAATACCACATATATACACATAGATGTCCCTTTTACCCTGTACGGTGCACATCGCTATGTACTTCCACATCCAATACCACATATATACACATAGATGTCCCTTTTACCCTGTACGGTGCACATCGCTATGTACTTCCACATCCAATACCACATATATAAACATAGATGTCCCTTTTACCCTGTACGGTGCACATCGCTATGTACTTCCACATCCAATAGCACATACACACACAGATGTCCATTTTACCCTGTACGGTGCACATCGCTATGTACTTCCACATCCAATACCACATATATACACATAGATGTCCCTTTTACCCTGTACGGTGCACATCGCTATGTACTTCCACATCCAATACCACATATATACACATAGATGTCCCTTTTACCCTGTACGGTGCACATCGCTATGTACTTCCACGTCCAATATCACATATATACACATAGATGTCCCTTTTACCCTGTACGGTGCACATCGCTATGTACTTCCACATCCAATACCACATATACACACATAGATGTCCCTTTTACCCTGTACGGTGCACATCGCTATGTACTTCCACATGCAATACCACATATATACACATAGATGTCCCTTTTACCCTGTACGGTGCACATCGCTATGTACTTCCACATCCAATACCACATATATACACATAGATGTCCCTTTTACCCTGTACGGTGCACATCGCTATGTACTTCCACATCCAATACCACATATATACACATAGATGTCCCTTTTACCCTGTACGGTGCACATCGCTATGTACTTCCACATGCAATACCACATATATACACATAGATGTCCCTTTTACCCTGTACGGTGCACATCGCTATGTACTTCCACGTCCAATAGCACATATATACACATAGATGTCCCTTTTACCCTGCACGGTGCACATCGCTATGTACTTCCACATCCAATACCACATATATACACATAGATGTCCCTTTTACCCTGTACGGTGCACATCGCTATGTACTTCCACATCCAATACCACATATATACACATAGATGTCCCTTTTACCCTGTACGGTGCACATCGCTATGTACTTCCACATCCAATACCACATATACACATAGATGTCCCTTTTACCCTGTACGGTGCACATCGCTATGTACTTCCACATCCAATACCACATATATACACATAGATGTCCCTTTTACCCTGTACGGTGCACATCGCTATGTACTTCCACATCCAATACCACATATATACACATAGATGTCCCTTTTACCCTGTACGGTGCACATCGCTATGTACTTCCACATCCAATACCACATATATACACATAGATGTCCCTTTTACCCTGTACGGTGCACATCGCTATGTACTTCCACATGCAATACCACATATATACACACAGATGTCCCTTTTACCCTGTACGGTGCACATCGCTATGTACTTCCACATCCAATACCACATATATACACATAGATGTCCCTTTTACCCTGTACGGTGCACATCGCTATGTACTTCCACATCCAATACCACATATATACACACAGATGTCCATTTTACCCTGTACGGTGCACATCGCTATGTACTTCCACATCCAATACCACATATATACACATAGATGTCCCTTTTACCCTGTACGGTGCACATCGCTATGTACTTCCACATCCAATACCACATATATACACATAGATGTCCCTTTTACCCTGTACGGTGCACATCGCTATGTACTTCCACATGCAATACCACATATATACACATAGATGTCCCTTTTACCCTGTACGGTGCACATCGCTATGTACTTCCACATGCAATACCACATATATACACACAGATGTCCCTTTTACCCTGTACGGTGCACATCGCTATGTACTTCCACATCCAATACCACATATATACACATAGATGTCCCTTTTACCCTGTACGGTGCACATCGCTATGTACTTCCACATCCAATACCACATATATACACATAGATGTCCCTTTTACCCTGTACGGTGCACATCGCTATGTACTTCCACATCCAATACCACATATATACACATAGATGTCCATTTTACCCTGTACGGTGCACATCGCTATGTACTTCCACGTCCAATACCACATATATACACATAGATGTCCCTTTTACCCCGTACGGTGCACATCGCTATGTACTTCCACATCCAATACCACACATATACACACAGATGTCCATTTTACCCTGTACGGTGCACATCGCTATGTACTTCCACATCCAATACCACATATATACACATAGATGTCCCTTTTACCCTGTACGGTGCACATCGCTATGTACTTCCACATCCAATACCACATATATACACATAGATGTCCCTTTTACCCTGTACGGTGCACATCGCTATGTACTTCCACGTCCAATACCACATATATACACATAGATGTCCCTTTTACCCTGTACGGTGCACATCGCTATGTACTTCCACATCCAATAGCACATATATACACATAGATGTCCCTTTTACCCTGTACGGTGCACATCGCTATGTACTTCCACATCCAATACCACATATACACACATAGATGTCCCTTTTACCCTGTACGGTGCACATCGCTATGTACTTCCACATGCAATACCACATATATACACATAGATGTCCCTTTTACCCTGTACGGTGCACATCGCTATGTACTTCCACATCCAATACCACATATATACACATAGATGTCCCTTTTACCCTGTACGGTGCACATCGCTATGTACTTCCACATCCAATACCACATATATACACATAGATGTCCCTTTTACCCTGTACGGTGCACATCGCTATGTACTTCCACATCCAATACCACATATATACACATAGATGTCCCTTTTACCCTGTACGGTGCACATCGCTATGTACTTCCACGTCCAATACCACATATATACACATAGATGTCCCTTTTACCCTGTACGGTGCACATCGCTATGTACTTCCACATCCAATACCACATATATACACATAGATGTCCCTTTTACCCTGTACGGTGCACATCGCTATGTACTTCCACATGCAATACCACATATATACACATAGATGTCCCTTTTACCCTGTACGGTGCACATCGCTATGTACTTCCACGTCCAATAGCACATATATACACATAGATGTCCCTTTTACCCCGTACGGTGCACATCGCTATGTACTTCCACATCCAATATCACATATATACACATAGATGTCCCTTTTACCCTGTACGGTGCACATCGCTATGTACTTCCACATCCAATACCACATATATACACATAGATGTCCCTTTTACCCTGTACGGTGCACATCGCTATGTACTTCCACATCCAATACCACATATATACACATAGATGTCCCTTTTACCCTGTACGGTGCACATCGCTATGTACTTCCACATCCAATACCACATATATACACATAGATGTCCCTTTTACCCTGTACGGTGCACATCGCTATGTACTTCCACATCCAATACCACATATATACACATAGATGTCCCTTTTACCCTGTACGGTGCACATCGCTATGTACTTCCACATCCAATACCACATATATACACATAGATGTCCCTTTTACCCTGTACGGTGCACATCGCTATGTACTTCCACATCCAATAGCACATATATACACATAGATGTCCCTTTTACCCTGTACGGTGCACATCGCTATGTACTTCCACGTCCAATACCACATATATACACATAGATGTCCCTTTTACCCTGTACGGTGCACATCGCTATGTACTTCCACATCCAATATCACATATATACACATAGATGTCCCTTTTACCCTGTACGGTGCACATCGCTATGTACTTCCACATCCAATACCACATATATACACATAGATGTCCCTTTTACCCTGTATGGTGCACATCGCTATGTACTTCCACATCCAATACCACATATATACACATAGATGTCCCTTTTACCCTGTACGGTGCACATCGCTATGTACTTCCACATCCAATACCACATATATACACATAGATGTCCCTTTTACCCTGTACGGTGCACATCGCTATGTACTTCCACATCCAATACCACATATATACACATAGATGTCCCTTTTACCCTGTACGGTGCACATCGCTATGTACTTCCACATCCAATACCACATATATACACATAGATGTCCCTTTTACCCTGTACGGTGCACATCGCTATGTACTTCCACATCCAATACCACATATATACACATAGATGTCCCTTTTACCCTGTACGGTGCACATCGCTATGTACTTCCACATCCAATACCACACATATACACATAGATGTCCCTTTTACCCTGTACGGTGTACATCGCTATGTACTTCCACATCCAATACCACATATATACACATAGATGTCCCTTTTACCCTGTACGGTGCACATCGCTATGTACTTCCACATCCAATACCACATATATACACATAGATGTCCCTTTTACCCTGTACGGTGCACATCGCTATGTACTTCCACATCCAATACCACATATATACACATAGATGTCCCTTTTACCCCGTACGGTGCACATCGCTATGTACTTCCACATGCAATACCACACATATACACATAGATGTCCCTTTTACCCTGTACAGTGTACATCGCTATGTACTTCCACATCCAATAACATATATACACATAGATGTCCCTTTTACCCTGTACGGTGCACATCGCTATGTACTTCCACATCCAATACCACATATATACACATAGATGTCCCTTTTACCCTGTATGGTGCACATCGCTATGTACTTCCACATCCAATAACATATATACACATAGATGTCCCTTTTACCCCGTACGGTGCACATCGCTATGTACTTCCACATCCAATACCACATATATACACATAGATGTCCCTTTTACCCTGTACGGTGCACATCGCTATGTACTTCCACATCCAATAGCACATATATACACATAGATGTCCCTTTTACCCTTTTTGGTACACAACACCCAGTACTTCCATGTCAAAAAGAAATTCCAAATCATGCACAAATCGGAGTGGGGGGTAGGGGGATACTGCACACTGTCAAGTTGAAAAAGTATTTGTGGTGAATGTTGCTAAATATTACGAAGAAATAAAGAATGTTTTATTAACAGCGGACAACACGTTTAAACAAAATGACCTGACCTTTTCTTGCTATTTTTTTCCAAAAAGAACATAAACATATATAAACACAACCTTCACAGGAGACAAATAATATCAGTTACAGTTACAGTAAAATGTCTGAAACAAAATGGTCATGATACATTATGTGTGAAATAAAAAGATAAAGATACGAACTTCTATAAACACAGATGTCACAGGCTTATCTTAAAATCTGTTTATGGAGAAAGGTTAATGTGTTATACTTCAATTATGTACCTTAACATTTGAATCAGATGTTGATACAGACATATGTTAATGTGTTATATTTCAATTGTGTACCTTAACATTTGAATCAGATGTTGATACAGACATATACATACTGATATACATATATAATAATACATATAAGGTTCATGAATACAAAAACATGCAGCACATACTGTGTGCTGCTTGAGGTCTGTTCATTAGCAATGAAGATGTTAGCCTAACTAAGCATGAAGTAGGATATACACAGATGAATGCTGATGACACTGAGTAGGTTAGACGATTAAGATGACATGAATGCCTTAAAGCTTGGCTGATCCATCTCGAAACAATATTGATTTCTTCATTAAACCAGTCCGATTCTAAGCCTTGATTTCTTTGTCAGACAAGTTTGTTTCAAAGGCACTTAACGGGTAAAACCTGTTTACAGAATGTGGATGAGAATGACTTGGTTAGACAGGCAGAAAAAATCAACAACAGTCTGATCCACTGCAAAAAAAATGCTCATTTCTTCATCTGACTAGTTTGGTTGTAAGTTGTCTTACAAAATGTGAGTAAGTCTGACTTAAAAGTCCCACAGAAAATAAATAGCTTAGAGCTTGGCTGCTCAGTTTCAAAATAATGCTGATTTGTCCATTAGAAAGTGTGGTTCTAATCTAAGCCATTCAGTTGGTAACAGCAAACAAAATGTGAAATTCATGGGCCTAACTATCAAGGAATGTATCACTGATTTCTATACTTCTTCATATTTGAGTGCTCATTGATCTCAGCTTTTCTAGTTGAGTGCATCATTGATCTCCAGCCTTTCTTCTAATGTTGAGTGCATCATTGATCTCCAGCCTTTCTTCTAATGTTGAGTGCATCATTGATCTCCAGCCTTTCTTTAATTGACGAACATTGTCTTACCTTATCAATCTAGTGTATTGCTGGTGAATATCCTTTATTTGAATTCTGAGCATACCATTAAATGACTGACTGTCTGTCCTATATTTAAAGTTTGTAGTAAATATTTCTTTCCTTTGTGTATGCTGTCACTTCTACCACTTTCACATATCCATAACTTTCAAAAATGTATCAGATTATAATGTTTTTAGCTCTGTGTGTTTGTGTGGGGGGAGGAGAAAGTGTGTGTGTGTGTGTGTGGTGTGTGTGTGTGTGGGGTGTGTGTGTGTGTGTGTGTGTGTGTGTGTTGTGTGTGTGTGTGTGTGTGTGTGTGTGTGTGTGTGTGTGTGTGTGTTGCTGTGTGTGTGTGTGCGATGAGTGTGTGTGTGTGGGTGTGGGGGCACGCGTGTGTAAAAATGTGTGTGCATATGCATGTCTGTGTGTGTACACAAATATGTGCACACTCATGCATAAATACAGGCACATAAGCATGCACATGCACATACAAATGAAAAGTAAACGTTGCATGTGTTCACACAAATCGTGCGACTGCACCTGAACATACACCAATAATCCCAATCCATATAAACATCAACATCTACTATAGAGACAATATGCTGTCATACAACAGATGCATGCGAGTGAAATCAAATAACTCTGAGCAGGCCAAATCCAAACAGGCAGAAGAAGAAGAAGAAAAAAATGCAATTTCAAATGAGAATCAGACAGCATCAAAATTCCTCAGAGACCGTGATAGACTACAAACTCAAGTCCATCACAGACGTCAATCATTTGAGGAAGAAAAACAAAAATAAACAAAAATGACCACAAGGTCATACCTACACCAACTGAGGAAGAACACAGACACAGGAAAATGCAGGACAGTCAAGGCACTCGAGAACTAAACAATTCTTCTGTAACTGAAAACAGAGGTGTTCAAAGAAAGAAACTTATCTAAATTTACCCCCTACATTTGTTAATTATCCAGTCAATTAATAGCTCAAGGAAGAATAAGCTGTGTGACTGAGTGAGTGGATGAGAGAGACACACACACACTAGTTTCTGTAGCTGGTGGATAGGGTGAGGGGATCAAAGGGTCAAGTTTCTGTAGCTGGTGGATAGGGTGAGGCACTGAATGGTCAAGTTTCTGTAGCTGGTGGATAGGGTGAGGTACTGAATGGTCAAGTTTCTGTAGCTGGTGAATAGGGTGAGGGGATCAAAGGGTCAAGTTTACTGTAGCTGGGTGAATAGGTGAGAAGGGATCAAAGAGGTAACATTTCTGTAGCTGGAATAGGGTGAAGAACGAAAGTGTCAAGTTTACCCGTAGCTGGTGAATATTGGTGAGAACACTCAAGGGTCAAGTTTCTGTAGCTGGTGGATAGGGAGAGACACACAAAGGTAAGTTTCTGTAGCTGGTGGATAGGGTGAGGCACTCAAAGGTCAAGTTTCTGTAGCTGGTGGATAGGGTGAGAGCACTCAAAGGGTAAGTTTCTGTAGCTGGTGGATAGGGTGAGGCACTCAAATGGTCAAGTTTCTGTAGCTGGTGGATAGGGTTAGGATCAAAGGTCCAAGTTTCTGTAGCTGGTGGATAGGGTGAGGGGATCAAAGGGTCAAGTTTCTGTAGCTGGTGGATAGGGTGAGGGATCAAAGGGTCAAGTTTCTGTAGCTGGTGGATAGGGTGAGGCACTCAAAGGGTCAAGTTTCTGTAGCTGGTGGATAGGGTGAGGCACTCAAAGGGTCAAGTTTCTGTAGCTGGTGGATAGGGTAAGGGGATCAAAGGGTCAAGTTTCTGTAGCTGGTGGATAGGGTGAGGCACTCAAAGGGTCAAGTTTCTGTAGCTGGTGGATAGGGTAAGGGATCAAAGGGTAAGTTTCTGTAGCTGGTGGATAGGGATGAGGCACTCAAAGGGTCAAGTTTCTGTAGCTGGTGGATAGGGTGAGGCACTCAAAGGGTCAAGTTTCTGTAGCTGGTGGATAGGGTGAGGCACTCAAAGGGTCGTTTCTGTAGCTGGTGGATAGGGTGAGGCACTCAAAGGGTCAAGTTTCTGTAGCTGGTGGATAGGGTGAGGGGATCAAAGGGTCAAGTTTCTGTAGCTGGTGAATAGGGTGAGGGGATCAAAGGGTCAAGTTTCTGTAGCTGGTGGATAGGGTGAGGGGATCAAAGGGCCAAGTTTCTGTAGCTGGTGGATAGGGTGAGGGGATCAAAGGGTCAAGTTTCTGTAGCTGGTGGATAGGGTGAGGGGATCAAAGGGTCAAGTTTCTGTAGCTGGTGGATAGGGTGAGGGGATCAAAGGGTCAAGTTTCTGTAGCTGGTGAATAGGGTGAGGGGATCAAAGGGTCAAGTTTCTGTAGCTGGTGGATAGGGTGAGGGGATCAAAGGGTCAAGTTTCTGTAGCTGGTGGATAGGGTGAGGGGATCAAAGGGTCAAGTTTCTGTAGCTGGTGGATAGGGTGAGGGGATCAAAGGGTCAAGTTTC
>JAPXFY010000030.1:41313634-41316134 GCA_030674185.1 Monoplex corrugatus | reverse complement strand
CATCCCCTAAATCCCCTCCCTAGTGGTGTCAGCTTAGTGTTTTATAGGTCCCTCATCCCCTAAATCCCCTCCCTAGTGGTGTCAGCTTAGTGTTTTATAGTCCCTCATCCCCTAAATCCCTCCCTAGTGGTGTCAGCTTAGTGTTTTATAGTCCCTCATCCCCTAAATCCCCTCCCTAATGGTGTCAGCTTAGTGTTTTATATGTCCCTCATCCCCTAAATCCCCTCCCTAGTGGTGTCAGCTTAGTGTTTTATAGTCCCTCATCCCCTAAATCCCCTCCCTAGTGGTGTCAGCTTAGTGTTTTATAGGTCCCTCATCCCCTAAATCCCCTCCCTAGTGGTGTCAGCTTAGTGTTTTACAGTCCCTCATCCCCTAAATCCCCTTTCCTAGTGGTGTCAGCTTAGTGTTTTATATGTCCCTCATCCCCTAAATCCCCCCCTAGTGGTGTCAGCTTAGTGTTTTATATGTCCCTCATCCCCTAAATCCCCACCCTAGTGGTGTCAGCTTAGTGTTTTATATGTCCCTCATCCCCTAAATCCCCTCCCTAGTGGTGTCAGCTTAGTGTTTTAATGTCCCTCATCCCCTAAATCCCCACCCTAGTGGTGTCAGCTTAGTGTTTTATAGTCCCTCATCCCTAAATCCCCTCCGTAGTGGTGTCAGCTTAGTGTTTTACAGTCCCTCATCCCCTAAATCCCCACCCCAGTGGTGTCAGCTTAGTGTTTTATATGTCCCTCATCCCCTAAATCCCCTCCCTAGTGGTGTCAGCTTAGTGTTTTATATGTCCCTCATCCCCTAAATCCCCTCCCTAGTGGTGTCAGCTTAGTGTTTTACAGTCCCTCATCCCCTAAATCCCCACCCTAGTGGTGTCAGCTTGAGAGTTCCATAGGTTCCCCCACCCCCACTCCCTACAGCCCATTTTCCATTTCAAGATCTTGTCAGCACACAGGGTTTTGCACAGGCTCAGAAAACCCGCCAGATTACTAATTGCAGATTTGAGCAGAGCATGTAAGGAACTGTCCCAGTATGATGAATCCCTCTTGAACAAACTCCAATCAAACTCCAAACTCCTTTGACCGGCAAAGTCTTACAGTACTTTAAAAAGTACCTTGTTTGTGAAAGATCTTGTGGAGTATATAAACACAACATTGGAAAGGGCCTGGGCTCGAAACGTAGTGTTTATATGCTCCACAAGATCTTTCACAAACAAGGTACTTTTTAATGTTTTTTACCCTCAAGATCCAGGGGTCATATTTTGTTTTATCTTACAGTACTGTTTTCCCTGGGCATGCAATTCATGACAAAATTTCAAAAGGAAAGAAAGAAATGAAGAAAGGAAGGAAAAAGAAAGAAAACCCCTTTCCTTCTATGACACAACAACAAACAAGCACACATCTGAAGCACGCAAGTGACACTTTGCGACGAGACGATTTTACAACGTCAATTCTGACCGTGACGAAGAAGCCAACAAACAACAAAAAGCGTACGATGATGAGAAGAGTACACCGACGACAAATACAATGACGATGACAAAAAGCATATGACGCCGACGTGAGGCATGTTAACTGGCCAACCACCCTATACGATGGGGGTGGGGGTGTGACATACAAGATATCACAGACAACAGTCAATGGAATGGGAAGATGCTTACTTTGTTGAGTTGCTGTGGAACAATGATCAATGGAAAAGAAACAATGACATTATCAATAATACATGATCACAGATGGTACAGTATCATCAGGGCTAATTCTAATGACACAACATTACTCTATATAGTCAAATAGTATCAACAAACACATGTATGGAACATTACAACACAGCATGTGAAAACCATCCAAAGATGCGGCCAGTCAGTCACAGCTTTGGCTGAACAAAATTGGATATGGCTAAAAATTATAACTGAGAGATTTCCATATTTCCAGCGTTTAAGATCTAACCCTCGATTTCCCATACTTTTATGGCGGCAAGCATCCTAAAGAGCTTTACTTTTCTCAGCTAATTTTCAAAAATGTATTCATGATCATTTCTTATGTTAAAAATGAATTTACAAAGTTTGAACGAGACTGTAAAAAAAATGATTATAAAAGACACACTGTTCCCATCTTTTGTATATTAATCCATAAACTCTGAACTTTTAAAACAAGTTAAAACTCAGAAATGAAAACATGTAATTCCGTAATGAAAACATTGTAATTCCGTCTGTTGTTCCCATGTTGCGTCATAACTGTATACACGATGATTATATTCAAAATCTACACGTGTACTGATCTATATCATATACGAACACATGTAATACAGTAAGATACATAACAATCAACATGTATCATTCTCATCAGCCCTTACAGGATCACCTACACACAATAATACTCCTCTTGTACTTTCAACTCAAACAATAAAAAAAAAAACCCATAACATACGCAATACAACATGATCACATATCACATATAAAAGCATACACATAACTATGATGTTAGCACATATCACACATATACAAGAGTATATA
>JAPXFY010000030.1:41288634-41308634 GCA_030674185.1 Monoplex corrugatus | reverse complement strand
GTTGTGGGCTAATTTGGAACACTGGGATTACACAGCTCAGCATGCTGTGGGCTCACTGGGCACACTGAAATTATTCAGCTGAGCCTCATCCACTTTACTTGTGCATCATTGAGGGTTGTTCAAATTTCCTGATCAACACTGCAGGTGTCTGTATCTTCTGACCATGATTGACGCCAAGTGTATTGTGATAGTAAGCATATAGTACAGCCATTCACATAGTCTGAATCCTCCAAAACTCGTAACATTATGACCATCATCCCCAGTATAATAAAACCATCAAGCATCATAACATCATGATAAATGTCCCTGGCGCCCCTCAATGCCCTGATCTTGTGGTTTCTGTTTCCTCTACTGTTTCCATACCTGGGGTAAGTTCAACTGGGATATTGGGTATCTGCTTCATGGCCGTTGTCACTGGTTGGCTCTGGGTGGTGATCTAAGTTCAACTGGGATATTGGGTATCTGCTTCATGGCCGTTGTCACTGGTTGGCTCTGGGTGTGGTCTAAGTTCAACTGGGATATTGGGTATCTGCTTCATGGGAGTTGTCCTGGTTGGCTTTGGGTGGTGGTCTAAGTTCAACTGGGATATTGGTATCTGCTTCATGGGAGTTGTCCTGGTTGCTTGGTGTGGTCTAAGTTCAACTGGATATTGGGTACTGCTTCATGGCGGTTGTCACTGGTTGGCTCTGGGTGGTGGTCTAAGTTCAACTGGGATATTGGGTATCTGCTTCATGGGTTGTCACTGGTTGGCTTGGGTGGTGGTCTAAGTTCAACTGGGATATTGGCTATCTGCTTCATGGGGTTGTCACTGTTGGCTTTGGGTGGTGGTCGTTAACTGGGAGTGTTGGTCTATTCATTCAGTCGGTCATGACTAAACGATCACTGCATAAACAGGGGCTAGCAAGTATAACTGATTTGTTTACTCCACAAGCACCTAGCGCATTGCAGTGGTCTTACTCTGGCAGGTAGCTCCATGCAGCTCGATTCTCAACATTCACGGCTCCCACGGGCTTTCTGGCAGTAAAACTTCAAAGAATGACTGGTCGGGTCTTCTGGCAGGCCGGAATGATTAGCGTGGGATCTAACGATTCTAGAAGCACTGAATTCGCAGACAGCAACAACAAAAACTAAAATAAATATCTTGTCAGTTCCTTCTTCAACTGTGTTACATCAACTAAAGACAAGTGCGTGTGTGAGTTAAACTGCCATTTTCTCCTGCCCTGACACCACAATTGGAATGTTTGTCTATTGTTTTTCGTGTGAAGTGTTGGGCATTTGCTATTCACTGTCTTTTGTATACGCCAGACAAAAGCTAGATGGCAGAAAATTTGCTTCTATCTTGTCTTCTTTTTTTTTTTTTTTAAATTGTCTGTGCATTCTAATTTTGTTTTGTTTTTGTTTTTCTGGTTCGTATTTGCTTGAACGCCGACAGTCATTACGACTCAAATTTTGAAATATTCGCAGCTAGTTTTCAATGCATCTTTACCAAACATTGGTCAGAGATGTGAGACGAGTTGCAAATGCATAAGCTTGGAAATTAACAACACCAAGGTCAAGATCACATGGACCAAACTGCGTAAAAGCAACACTTTTTTCCAGAAAAATATCACCACGTGTGACAGTCTACCACTGTCCTTGCTTCATATCCAGTATTATTTTATGTGATGTTTCTTCAAGATCACACCTACTTCAAGAAGAATACAATCTGGATTTTCTGTACTAATTTTCATCATAAGAAGACAGATTGTTAGAAAAGGTAGACTGCTGTAATGACAATACCACCTTGTTTTTCTTTATCATACACTTGTCCACATGGCCAAAAATCTGAACCAGTCTTGTTTCATTCATTAAATTCTACAAGCATATCATGTTTTCATGTGAATCTGGTTCTGAACAGAATTATTCCACACACAGTCAGACTCACCTGCCCAGAGGGTCATCCTTGTTGCCAGGGTCTTTGTCGTTCAACTGCAGGTTAAGGATCTGACCGTCATGCTCGTCGATCACAAACTGAAATATGGTGTATAACCTACTGTCAATCACATATTGTGACATACCTTCAATCATATTATGTTTAACCTCTCTCAACCCCTCTTCTTGTGTGTGTGTGTGTGTGTGTGTGTGTGTGTGTGTGTGTGTGTGTGTGTGTGTGTGTGTGTGTTTGTGTTTGTGTGAGCGTGTGTGTGTGTGTGTGTGTGGTGTGTGTGTGTGTGTGTGTGTGTGTGTGTGTGTGTGTGTGTGTGTGTGTGGTGTGTGTGTGTGTGCGTGTGTGTGTGCGTGTGTGTGTGTGTCTCAATGTGTGTGTGTGTGTGTGTGTGTGTCTGTGTCTCTATGTGTGTGTGTGTGTGTGTGTGTGTGTGTGTGTCTTTGTCTGTGTCTCTATGTGTGTGTGTGTGTGTGTGTGTGTGTGTGTGTGTGTGTGTGTGTGTGTGTGTGTGTGTGTGTGTGTGTGTGTGTGTGTGTGTGTGTCTGTGTCCGAGTATGTGTCTGTGTCTGTGTATGTATGTGTGTGCATATGCGCATACACACAAGCGTAAGCATGCCTGCTATGTGCATTCATGATTGCATGGATTGGATGTGTGTGCGTATGAGTATGTTCAAAACAGTCAATTCACAAAACAGAAAGATATGCACCAATTACCAGAAATAAAAGCATAAGCAGGCGCACGCACACACACACACACACACACACACACACACACACACACACACACACACACACATACACACACACACACACACACACACATACACAAACACATACACACACACACGCACACGCATGCACACACGCACACACACACACATACACACACACACACACACACACACACACACACACACACACACACACACACACGCACACACACACACACAACCACACACGCACACACACACACACAACACACACACACACACTCACACAAACACAAACACAAAATACACACATACACACACACACACACACACACACACACACACACAGTGACAATACAAAGAACCATACCTCAAACACCTCATTCCATGCAGGTTCTACAGTGTCATCAACTACTTTGGTCTTGAAGGACTGGGCTCCAACTGAACAGAAACACAATTACAGTTGACCTTGCAAGTCTAAAAACTTCCTTTCATCATTGCAATATTCTGATAAAAACCGACAGCGAAATTCACAATAATTTTAATCAAAACTCAGAAGACATGGCAAAGCGGTTAGTTCAACGCACTGATGACCCGAAGGCAGTGAGTTCAAACCCCTATCTCTGAAAAGAAAAAGGGAATTTTTTCTGCCATGACTGGCTCCAACTCACAACTGACCTTGCTAAGGGCTCATTGGAAAGACTGGGACCACATGGGTCCACTCTTATCCACTTTAAGGACACATCACTGAGGGTTGGTCTGTCCTGTCCTGTCCTGTCCTGTCCTGTCCTGTCCTGTCCTGTCCTGTCCTGTCCTGTCCTGTTGGCATCACCAGGTTCAGTGTTGGCTTCTGCACTCTGTGACAACACTGAGGGTGTTGCTCAAATTTCCATACTAACATTTATGGTGTCTGTACCTCTCAGGCCTGGCTGACGCAAGTATACACCATAAATGAAGCACAGAGTGACAGCATTGTCGCACAGTCTCAATCCAAATAAAAATCCACAGCATTTTATCACTATCATTTCCATTCTCATCATCAATATATCTGTATTCTCATCATCACAGACAGTGAAAATAATCCCGGATTCTGTGGCTCTTTGTGCCCTGCTGCCATGACAACCTCATTTCCATGGGTTTAGGGGAGTGCTGTAAACCAAAATGAGCTGTGTGGAAGTAGCGACATTGGTGCAGTGCTGACGATTGTGGCATCCAAAGAACGATAAAATAACAACAAACACAAAAAACAAAAAAATCTCAAGTAACAGCCCTATCACACAGGAATGCTTTTTATAATGTACAGGGCACACATGCACACAGTAAGCAGTGCTGTCATGTATGAAGTGTGCACATGTTCAGACACAGATTTCTGAGGTGAAACATTCAGACTGCTGTGAGGAGTAACAGGAACCACCACATGCATATGGCTGTGTCTGTCTAATCATTCCTGACTTTTACCTTGCTCTACACCTAGCATCATCATCATCATCAGGTGCCCTGCCGCATGGCGTTGGCGATCATGGACTTCCATCTGTCTCTATTTCTCGTTGCCCCTAGCATCTCCCCCACCCTCCTCGTCCCCAGCCACTCTGCAAGTCTGTCTAGCATTTTCTCCCTGGGTCTACCTGGTGCTCTCTTTCTCTCCAGCTTTCCCGTTGTAACCAGGCACTCCAAATCCCCCTTCCTCATAAAATGGCCTATAAATGTTGCTTGTCTTTTCCTAATCTTCCTTGTGAGTGATCTACTTGTGTCTGCCTCCATCAAGACTGTCTCGTTTGTTTTCTTTGCTGTCTACACCTAGCACAGACAGCAAATAAATATTCTGATTAAATACATTCACATATACCAGAACTATGGAGTTACCAAGGGACTTATGTGCTGATCATCACAACCTGCAAAGTGATCCGGTAGATAAACATCAGCTTTCCCATCAGAAGGTACTGGGTCTGATGTGCCAAGACACTTTCACCTGGTGGGTGAAGAGAGAACATTTTGCCAGAGTGATGGTTTTTCCATTGTGCCAGGTCAACATATATGAAGACCTGCCAGTGCCTAAAACTTTTATAATAATAATAATAATAATAATAATAATAACAATATTCATATAGCATAAAATGTTGATAAAAATCAAATCTAAGCGCCGAACATACACATACGCATGCATGCACAGACACGCACGCATGTACACACACACATACGCATGGCTACAAATGGGGAAAAAGAAGAAAAAGCAATGGAAAATTTTCTTGTTGTACATACACATGCAGAAGATCAAGTATGCACATTAAAAAAATTGTCTAAGTCATGTGAATGGCTAGCTTATGGAAACATGAAAACATCCATGATCCATGTCAACTAAAGAAGCAGACAAAGCAACAAGACAGTTCAAATGTCATCAGCTTGTCTAACAGACAAAGCAACAACACAGTTCAAATGTCACCAGCTTGTCTAACAGACAAAGCAACAGACAGTTCAAATGTCACCAGCTTGTCTAACAGACAAAGCAACAACACAGTTCAAATGTCACCAGCTTGTCTAACAGACAAAGCAACAACACAGTTCAAATGTCATCAGCTTGTCTAACAGACAAAGCAACAAGACAGTTATCAATGTCACAGCTTGTCTAACAGACAAAGCAACAAGACAGTTATAATGTCACAGCTTGTCTAACAGACAAAGCAACAAACAGTTCAAATGTCATCCAGCTTGTCTAACAGACAAAGCAACAAGACAGTTATAATGTCATCAGCTTGTCTAAAGACAAAGCAACAAGACAGTTAAATGTCATCAGCTTGTCTAACAGACAAAGCAACAACACAGTTCAAATGTCATCAGCTTGTCTAACAGACAAAGCAACAACACAGTTCAAATGTCACTCAGCTTGTCTAACAGACAAAGCAACAACACAGTTCAAATGTCATCCAGCTAGTCTAACAGACAAAGCAACAACACAGTTCAAATGTCATCAGCTTGTCTAACAGACAAAGCAACAAACAGTTATAATGTCATCAGCTTGTCTAACAGACAAAGCAACAGACAAGTTAATGTCACAGCTTGTCTAACAGACAAAGCAACAAGCAGTTCAAATGTCATCAGCTTGTCTAACAGACAAAGCAACAACACATGTTCAAATGTCACAGCTTGTCTAACAGACAAAGCAACAAGACAGTTCAAATGTCATCAGCTTGTCTAACAGACAAAGCAACAACACAGTTCAAATGTCACCAGCTTGTCTAACAGACAAAGCAACAAGACAGTTCAAATGTCACCAGCTTGTCTAACAGACAAAGCAACAAGACAGTTATAATGTCACAGCTTGTCTAACAGACAAAGCAACAACACAGTTCAAATGTCATCAGCTTGTCTAACAGACAAAGCAACAAGACAGTTATAATGTCATCAGCTTGTCTAACAGACAAAGCAACAAGACAGTTCAAATGTCATCAGCTTGTCTAACAGACAAAGCAACAACACAGTTCAAATGTCATCAGCTTGTCTAACAGACAAAGCAACAAGACAGTTATAATGTCATCAGCTTGTCTAACAGACAAAGCAACAAGACAGTTCAAATGTCATCAGCTTGTCTAACAGACAAAGCAACAACACAGTTCAAATGTCATCAGCTTGTCTAACAGACAAAGCAACAACACAGTTCAAATGTCACCAGCTTGTCTAACAGACAAAGCAACAACACAGTTCAAATGTCACAGCTTGTCTAACAGACAAAGCAACAACACAGTTCAAATGTCATCAGCTTGTCTAACAGACAAAGCAACAAACAGTTCAAATGTCATCAGCTTGTCTAACAGACAAAGCAACAAGACAGTTCAAATGTCACCAGCTTGTCTAACAGACAAAGCAACAACACAGTTCAAATGTCATCAGCTTGTCTAACAGACAAAGCAACAACACAGTTCAAATGTCATCAGCTTGTCTAACAGACAAAGCAACAAACAGTTAAATGTCATCAGCTTGTCTAACAGACAAAGCAACAAGACAGTTATAATGTCATCAGCTTGTCTAAAAAAAACACAAACTAATGTCATAGTAACAGACAAAGCAACAAGACAGTTATAATGTCATCAGCTTGTCTAACAGACAAAGCAACAAGACAGTTATAATGACATCACTTGTCTAACAGACAAAGCAACAACACAGTTCAAATGTCATCAGCTTGTCTAACAACAAAGCAACAAGACAGTTATAATGTCATCAGCTTGTCTAACAGACAAAGCAACAACACAGTTCAAAGTCAACAGCTTGTCTAACAACAAAGCAACAACACAGTTCAAATGTCACCAGCTTGTCTAACAGACAAAGCAACAACACAGTTCAAATGTCACTCAGCTTGTCTAACAGACAAAGCAACAAACAGTTCAAATGTCACAGCTTGTCTAACAGACAAAGCAACAACACAGTTCAAATGTCACCAGCTTGTCTAACAGACAAAGCAACAACACAGTTCAAATGTCACCAGCTTGTCTAATAGACAAAGCAACAACACAGTTCAAATGTCACCAGCTTGTCTAACAGACAAAGCAACAACACAGTTCAAATGTCACCAGCTTGTCTAATAACAAAGCAACAAACAGTTCAAATGTCACCAGCTTGTCTAACAGACAAAGCAACAACACAGTTCAAATGTCATCCAGCTTGTCTAACAGACAAAGCAACAACACAGTTCAAATGTCATCAGCTTGTCTAACAGACAAAGCAACAACACAGTTCAAATGTCATCAGCTTGTCTAACAGCTTGAGTTCTCCATGTTCCATTAAAAAACCTGCTTAGTATCATCAGAGTATGTCCCAGTAAGTTTGGAGAATGGCGTATAAAAAAAACACATTTATAACTGTTACATATAAAGGAATGCAGTATCAGAGGTATGGTATGAAAGAGTGAATCTGTCTTCATTTTGAAATGACATGCGTGATACCATGTACCAAAGACTAAACAAAATATCTAAAAGTTCAGTCGAAAAAACACTGACTAGCTATAATTCATTTATAATGAAACTGAAGAAAGTTGTCTAAGAGTAAAAAACAAACAAGTAATCTCACTGTAATTCAACCACACACACACAACACACAACACACACACACACCACACACACACACAACAAGCAAGCACACACACACACACACACACAGAAACACACACACACTAACACACCACACACACACACACACACACACACACACAAACACACACACACACACACACACACACACACACACACACACACACACAAACACACACAGTGCGCGCACACACACACACGCACACACACATACACACACACACACACACCCCAACGTGTGTATATACACACACAAGCAAGCACGCGACACCACACACACACACACACACACACCTACACACACACACACACACACACACACACACATACACACACACACATCAAAAAGCAAACAACAAAGAACATTCCTTATTTCAAAAAAATCTTCTGACAAGGTTTCTACAGAAAAAAACAACTTTGACAGATATGTACAGAATAACAAGACAGTAACTAACCTGTGACAAGTTGACAGATATCTACAGAATAACAAGACAGTATCACTAACCTAACAGTTGACAGATGTCTACAGAATAACAAGACAGTATCACTACACGTGACAATGTTGACAGATATCTACAGAATAACAAGACAGTATCACTAACCTGTGACAATGTTGACAGATCTACAGAATAACAAGACAGTATCACTAACCTGTGCAATGTGACAGATATCTACAGAATAACAAGACAGTATCACTAACCTTGACAATGTTACAGATATCTACGAATAACAAGACAGTACACTAACCTGGACAATTTGACAGATACTACAGAATAACAAGACAGTACCTAACCTGTGACAATGTTGACAGATATCTACAGAATAACAAGACAGTATCACTAACCTGTGACAATGTTGACAGATATCTACAGAATAACAAGACAGTATCACTAACTTGACAATGTTACAGATATCTACAGAATAACAGACAGTATCACTAACCTTGACAATGGCGTAGGATCAACTTGCCCTTGCCATGAGGCTGATGTCCCTTCTTCAGGTCCTTGCTCAATCACATGCACCTCACACTCCCTGTACATTGCCAACAGTACAAGATTTTATTATCATTATATTTATTATATTATTATTATTATTATTATTTTATTTATTATTATTATGTTGTTAGTTGTTGTTGTGTTGTTGTTGTTGTTGTTATTATTATTTTATTATTGTTATTATTATATTATTATTATTATTATTATTATTATTATTATCATTATTATTATTGTTATTATTATTTTATTATATTATTATTATTATTATTATTATTATTATATTATTATTATATTTGCCAGTAATGCTGATGTCTGCCTTCTTCAGGCCCTTGGCTTCTATCAAATGCACCCTCAGCACTCCCTGTACATTGCCACACAACACAAGTTGTCTATTATTATTATCATCCATCATACATCATCATCATCATCATCATCATCATATCATTATTATTCAATTATTATTATCATTATTTGCCAGTGATGCTGATGTCCGCTTTCTTCAGGTCCTTGCTTCTACCACATGCACCCTCAACACTCCCTGTACATTGTAAAACAGTACAAGTTGTTTATTTTTACCATCATCATCATATTATCATTATTATTATTATTATTATTATTATTATTATTACTACTACTACTACTACTACTACATCATCATCATATTATTATCACCATCATCACCTTATTAGTAGTAGTAGTAAGTATTAGTATTATTATCATCATCATTAACCCTCCTGCACCCTATTCACCACCAGCAAACATTTAACCCTTTGATTCCCTCACCCTATCCACTAGCTTCCTGTAGGGCGTTGGTGGTTAGGGTGATGGAGTCAAAGGTTAAATGTCTGCATTGCTGTCATCGTTGACCAAGCAGGATGATAGAGGAAGGCCCAGGGAGTCAAAGGTGGAGGAAGTGTGCTATCCTCTCTCCATTCTCCCACCTACTAACGCTCACTGATCAACAGGCGCATTGGCTGCCACCTGCACAACAGTCTCACCAGTGCAGTTTTGTTGTTTGCAGTACCTGTCTCTGTCACCTGCAGAATAGTCTCACCAGGTGCAGTTTTGTTGTTTGCAGTACCTGTCTCTGTCACCTGCAGAATAGTCTCACCAGTGCAGTTTTGTTGTTTGCAATACCTGTCTCTGTCCCTGCAGAATAGTCTCACCAGGTGCAGTTTTGTTGTTTGCAGTACCTGTCTCTGTCACCTGCAGAATAGTCTCACCAGGTGCAGTTTTGTTGTTTGCAATACCTGTCTCTGTCACCTGCAGAATAGTCTCACCAGGTGCAGTTTTGTTGTTTGCAATACCTGTCTCTGTCACCTGCAGAACAGTCTCACCAGGTGCAGTTTTGTTGTTTGCAGTACCTGTCTCTGTCACCTGCAGAATAGTCTCACCAGGTGCAGTTTTGTTGTTTGCAATACCTGTCTCTGTCACCTGCAGAATAGTCTCACCAGGTGCAGTTTTGTTGTTTGCAGTACCTGTCTCTTAGTACGCCACCTGCAGAACAGTCTCACCAGGTGCAGTTTTGTTGTTTGCAGTACCTGTCTCTTATTACTGCCACCTGCAGAACAGTCTCACCAGTGCAGTTTTGTTGTTTGCAGTACATGTCTCTTAGTACTGCCACCTGCAGAACAGTCTCACCAGGTGCAGTTTGTTGTTTGCAATACCTGTCTCTGTCACCTGCAGAATAGTCTCACCAGGTGCAGTTTTGTTGTTTGCAGTACCTGTCTCTGTCACCTGCAGAATAGTCTCACCAGGTGCAGTTTTGTTGTTTGCAGTACTGTCTCTTAGTACTGCCACCTGCAGAATAGTCTCACCAGGTGCAGTTTTTTGTTTGCAGTACCTGTCTCTGTCACCTGCAGAATAGTCTCACCAGGTGCAGTTTTGTTGTTTGCAGTACCTGTCTCTTAGTACTGCCACCTGCAAACAGTCTCACCAGGTGCAGTTTTGTTGTTTGCAGTACCTGTCTCTTAGTACTGCCACCTGCAGAACAGTCTCACCAGGTGCAGTTTTGTTGTTTGCAGTACCTGTCTCTTAGTACTGCACCTGCAGAACAGCCTCACCAGGTGCAGTTTTGTTGTTTGCAGTACCTGTCTCTTAGTACTGCCACCTGCAGAACAGTCTCACCAGGTGCAGTTTTGTTGTTTGCAGTACCTGTCTCTTAGTACTGCCACCTGCAGAACAGTCTCACCAGGTGCAGTTTTGTTGTTTGCAGTACCTGTCTCTTAGTACTGCCACCTGCAGAACAGTCTCACCAGGTGCAGTTTTGTTGTTTGCAGTACTGTCTCTTAGTACTGCCACCTGCAGAACAGTCTCACCAGGTGCAGTTTTGTTGTTTGCAGTACCTGTCTCTTAGTACTGCCACCTGCAGAACAGTCTCACCAGGTGCAGTTTTGTTGTTTGCAGTACCTGTCTCTTAGTACTGCCACCTGCAGAACAGTCTCACCAGGTGCAGTTTTGTTGTTTGCAGTACCTGTCTCTTAGTACTGCCACCTGCAGAACAGTCTCACCAGGTGCAGTTTTGTTGTTTGCAGTACCTGTCTCTTAGTACTGCCACCTGCAAACAGTCTCACCAGGTGCAGTTTTGTTGTTGCAGTACCTGTCTCTTAGTACTGCCACCTGCAGAACAGTCTCACCAGGTGCAGTTTTGTTGTTTGCAGTACCTGTCTCTGTCACCTGCAGAATAGGCCCATCAAAGGTGAGGAAGTGTGCAATCCTTCTCATACTCCACCTCTAACGCTCACATGATCAACAGGCGCATTGGCTGCCACCTGCACAACAGTCTCACCAGGTGCAGTTTTGTTTTTTGCAATACCTGTCTCTTATTACTGCCACCTGCAGAACAGTCTCACCAGGTGCAGTTTTGTTGTTTGCAATACCTGTCTCTTAGTACTGCCACCTGCAGAACAGTCTCACCAGGTGCAGTTTTGTTGTTTGCAATACCTGTCTCTTATTACTGCCACCTGCAGAACAGTCTCACCAGGTGCAGTTTTGTTGTTTGCAATACCTGTCTCTTAGTACTGCCACCTGCAGAACAGTCTCACCAGGTGCAGTTTTGTTGTTTGCAGTACCTGTCTCTTATTACTGCCACCTGCAGAACAGCCTCACCAGGTACAGCTTTGCTGTTTACAGTATCTCTCTTATTACTACCACCTGCAGAACAGCCTCACCAGGTACAGCTTTGCTGTTTACAGTATATGTGCCACCTGCAGAACAGCCTCACCAGGGACAGCTTTGCTGTTTACAGTATCTGATTTATTACTGCCACCTGCAGAACAGCCTCACCAGGTACAGCTTTGCTGTTTACAGTATCTGTCTTCTTACCACCTGCAGAACAGCCTCACCAGGTACAGCTTTGCTGTTTACAGTATCTGATTTATTACTGCCACTGCAGAACAGCCTCACCAGGTACAGCTTTGCTGTTTTACAGTATCTGATTTATTACTGCCATCTGCAGAACAGCCTCACCAGGTACAGCTTTTGCTGTTTAACAGTATCTGTTTCTCAGTGTCTGACTCAAAACCTTCAGAGGCACTGGAGGGGCATGGGGACATTTACCTTAGCGGGCACTTCATCAGTTTTGAAATCAAAGCTCACCCTCTTCTAGATGGACGGCCTTGACAGCCTAATGAGTTCCAGATAAAATGGTCTATCTTAATCCTCTCGTAGCAGGCTTAGTGCTTGATGGCATCTATCTTCCTTGTACATACTGATGATACCGTTGGTTTTTCCCTTCTCTTTTTTGTAGGGAGGTGGGCTGGTGGGGTGGTTTATTTTAACCCAGACCACTACTAAAGGCCACACATATTAAACTGATCATCTACCTACCTGAGGCATAGGGTATCTGAGTTTCTTGATGTCGACATTGCATCTTAGAATCTGGGGATCATATTTAATCTTCTTGCATACGATGGGGTGAGCATGTCATGTTAAATATTTTCATTGTTCTTGTTCTTTAGATGGAGTGGCTGTCGATGTTATTTAAATGTTTAACAACTCACTATAAATGTCACACATATGTAACCTGATTACAAACGTTCTACATAGTGAAAATGTGCATAAAGTTAACCTGAGTTACTCTGTCTTGTCGATGAGTGAGGCATCTGTACAGGAATAGTTAACCATGATGTTGACAATCTGTTCTTGTACGATGGAGTGAAGCATGTCGCTGTAACATACATGTTAACCATGATGTTAACAATCTGTTCTTGTAGATGGAGTGAAGCATGTCGCTGTAACATACATGTTAACCATGATGTTAACAATCTGTTCTTGTATGGAGTGAAGCATGTCGCTGTAACATACATGTTAACCAAGATGTTAACAATCTGTTCTTGTACGATGGAGTGAAGCATGTCGCTGTAACATATATGTTAACCATGTGCATGATTTTATAGAACACATAAGCATTAAGGCAAGTAACCAATTATCAATCCTAATAGAATGTAAGAATCTACAGAACACACACATGAAGGGACCGCAAGGCGGAACAAGATAAGAAGAGATGACAGAAACAAAGGAACAAAGTAGAAACAAAGACAGTGACAGAGAAGGAAATTTCTAGCACATTATTTCCAGAAGGCAGGGATACTATTTATACTGAAAGAGCTCCCAGGGGGATGTGGGGAGAAGCAGCAGCAGCAGTAGTAGTAGCAGCAGTAGTAGTAGTAGTAGTAGTAGTAGTAGTAGTAGTAGTAGTAGTAGCAGCAGCAGCAGCAGCAGCAGCAGCAGCAGCAGCAGCAGCAGCAGCAGCAGCAGCAGCAGCAAGATCAGCAGCAGCAGCAGTAGTAGCAGCAGCAGAGTTATAGTAGTAGTAGTAGTAGTAGTAGTAGTAGTTGCAGTAGTAGTAGCAGCAGCAGCAGTAGTACTAGTATTAGTAGCAGTACTAGCAGCAGTAGTAGTAATAAGCAGTAGAAGACCCACTGACCTCAGACCAGGCAGATCAAAGGCATTGGCCAAACTGGTCAAGTTGAAGTCCACTTCCTGAACACAACAGAAAACACACCGTCAGTGACTACAATCTTTGTTATGTTTTCCAACACTTCATCTTCAATTTCATTGCTCCCTCTGCATTTGAGCATGGCCACAATTTATATGGTCAGTCCAGTGACTGCATGAAGAATGTATTTTTCAAAAGGTACTTTCCTTCAGGTTCAGTGTCGCACACATTGTATGGCTAAAACACTCTCATCAACACTGTGCATCACACACTTTTGTGTAAGATATTGTGTCTGCCATGAATAATTCGTCAGTCTTTTCTACATTGGATACAAGCAAGTGCGCTCACAACACACACACAGGGTGTGGTGTAAAAACACACCACACACACATACAGTGATACACACGTGTGACACAGTGACACTACAACAACTCCACACACACACACACACACACACAACACACACACACACACACACACACACACACACACACATACCACACACAAACATCACCACAACCACCAAAACATGGTAATGTAAATCACATGTATCCAAAACAACACTGTTAAACATGTTTTCAAATAACTATTTCAGTTTTACTCTTGATTTTGTTTCTGTTTTCTTTTCTTTATTTTCTTTTTTTTTCTCTTGTTTGTTTTGTCTCCCCCCCTGCCCATCTTGGCACCGATTCTAATAAGCGTTCACCTTAAACAGTAATACATCCAGAGTTTGCAAAACAGAAACAGACAAACTCAAATCATGAACACACATGAAAGTCTAAAAAAAACATACCGGTTTTAAAGAAGCAACTCATAAGAACAAAGAATCTTGGTGATGAAGACAAAATACCTCATAGTCCACGCAGCTGATCACACACACTTACACTGTATAAATCGTGGTGCGTGAAAGTAATTCTGTCAATGGGTTATAGTAGAGCATATGTATGATACATGTTGTCATTTTACATGCATTCATCGAGCGGTAGTCATGCTCATAGTGGTATTGTTGAGGTCATGTCATTGTTATGTCATGTAGAGAAAAGGTCGAGTTTTGACATGTCTGACTGTAATGATCAACGGTCGGTTGTGTCATGTCAGTGATGAGTAATGTTACGTCATGAAGTGGACCAGAAACAGAGAAGGCTCGTGGACCATAGGTATTGAGCTTGGTGCGTGGAAAGCGAAAAGTCAGAGGATCGGAGGCAGAGCGGAGGGCACGTGAGGGAACATAGATGCTGCTACTACAAACAAAAACATACCGGGTTGTTGAGGAAGAAGACACTCATGCCGCCAATCAGAGGAACTTTGGTGATGAAGGACGGAAAATGATCCTCATTGTTCCACGCAGCTGAAACCACAGACAGTAAACCAACTGTAAAATTGTGTCGTGTCGTGTCGTGTCGAGTCATGTCGTGTTGTGTCGTGTCATCTTGTGTCGTGTTATGTTGTGTCATGTCATGATGAATCATGTCGTGTCATGTTGTGACATGTCATGTCATGTCGTGTTAGGTCATGTTGTGACATGTCATGTCATGGTGTGTCATGTTGATGTGTCATGTCATGTCGTTATGTCATGTTATGTCGTGTCATGTCAGGTCATGTCATGTTGTGACGTGTCCTGTCATGTTATGTCATGCTGTGTCGTGTTGTCATGTCATGTCACGTAATGTTACGTCATGTAATCAGATTACCTCTCTCTGCTCCTTACTAGTACAATCAAAACACTTTGATCTGTTCCTTATTAACCCTTTGACTTCCTAACCCTATCCACCAACTGCAAAAACTTAACCCTTTGACTCACCCTATCCGTGAGCTTCCTGCGGGAAGCTGGTGTATATGGTGAGGGAATCAAAGGGTTAAGTTTTTGCTTTGCATGCATGGTTGACAATGCAGGATGCTGGTGGACAGGGTGTAGGAGTCAAAGGGTTAATGTTACCAAAACAAAAATAATGTAACATACAAAGGGGTTAATGCTACCAAACAAACAAAAATAATACAACATGTAAATAATCAAGAAAATGTTATATCTGGTTATCTGTCAGTGTCATTGTAATCTGTTTGTCCACACATTTTTAAAACAGTTCTCCAGGTTTTATTTGTAACTATTAATGTTTCTACAGTTCTCCAGGTTTTATTTGTAACTATTAATGTTTCTACAGTTCTCCAGGTTTTATTTGTAACTATTAATGTTTCTACAGTTCTCCAGGTTTTATTTGTAACTATTAATGTTTCTACAGTTCTCCAGGTTTTATTTGTAACTATTAATGTTTCTACAGTTCTCCAGGTTTTATTTGTAACTATTAATGTTTCTACAGTTCTCCAGGTTTTATTTGTAACTATTAATGTTTCTACAGTTCTCCAGGTTTTATTTGTAACTATTAATGTTTCTACAGTTCTCCAGGTTTTATTTGTCACTATTAATGTTTCTACAGTCCTCCAGGTTTTATTTGTAACTATTAATGTTTCTCCAGTTCTCCAGGTTTTATTTGTAAATATTAATTTTTCTATCTATTTTGAATTGTGCATATACTTTATCTATTTAGGACTGTACATACACGCCGGTATCACTCCATCCATTAAGGACTACTACACGAGTTTCTTTCAGTTTTCTCACAAAACATTGTCATGCACAAAACAAATTGTATCCACACTAACACCACAAATGATGGAACAGATCCTCTGTATATAATGTAAATGATGATGGTATGGATGTCCTACAGATTTGCTGAATTTGAAGTCCTATGTGTGGTTAACCCTTTGCCACCTGCACCCTATCTACCAACTGCAAAAACTTAAACCCTTTGACTCCCTCACCCTATCCACCAGCTTCCTGCAGGAAGCTGGTGGATAGGGTGAGGGAGTCAAAGGGTTAAGTTTTTGCTCTTCCAGCATGGTTGACAAAGAAGGATGCTGTTGGGCAGGCTGCAGGAGTCAAAGGGTTAATTTTGCTTTACAAATTATGTTTGTGTTTTGCTAAAAATGAACAAGTTTGAATAAAGGTTTGGATGTGGATGTGGATGTGGATGTGGATGTGGATGTGGATGTGGATGTGCAAGCCAGCACAGGATCACTGACAATGTGTGAGTGGCACGGTATCATACAGTATAGAACTTATTGTCATTGCTATTTTTGTTTAAAGCCCAGCGGACTGCATAGAGCCATATCACGGCTATAACTGTTTCAAAACAATACTTCAACCAGAAAAAAAGGAAAAGAAAATTAAGCACACATATCAATCCATTTGCGCATTTAATCTAAGGAAATGCCCCTGGCGTTGACCACTCTGTCAATTTATCGCACAGGGGATTTCAAAAAACAAACCTGATTACAAATGTACACAGAATTAAAGATACTAAAACATATATAACAACGGGCCTGAATTATCTAAAACTGCTTCCGTATACCTCATTTCCCTAGAGCTAAAAATGCACTTAATACATGTACCCAATTGTCCATCCTAAAAGAAAGTATGTAAGACATTGCCGAATACATACAGGTGAATGGACCAGCAAGGCAGAAAATGACAGGAAGAAATGACAGAAAGCAAAGGAACAAGGCAGAAACAAAGAGAGTGACCGAAAAGAGGAAATTTCTAGCACAGAGTTTCCAGAAGGTGGGGATAATATTTATACTGAAAGAGCCCCCAGCATCCCCATGGAGGATCCTGGGAAGCTAAAAGATGTGCCATCCTATGACTTCTGAAACCCTCAGGCAGTATCAAATTTGTCCCCCTACTACTTTCAGTGTAATCTATGGTATCTGATCAGGTTCTACTCAACTTCCCTGATACTTACAGTGAAATCTTTGATGCCAAAGTTCATTCCCTTCACATACACGGCGATGTCACAGTCACTGGCATAACTGGTGAAAAACAGAAGAAAAATAATCACACATGTTCTGTCCAAAAGTAAATTACAACCTTGTGTCTAGTAAACAAGAAAAGACATCAGTTGACGTGGGCTAAACGGTTTGCACAACATATAACTGACTGGGACATTGTGGGTCTGAAACCCCATCAGTATAAAAAAAAAAAAACATAAAAAAAAAAACGTTTGTGAGATTTTTCAAACTAGACTGGCTTCAATCCAGAAAGGAGCATGCCCCAGCTTCATTTGGAAGACTGGGGTTATACAGTCAAGGCTCCTTTTCAGATGAGTGATCCAGTAAGTTACTCATATCTCCTGACCAACTTTACGATACCTGCGCCTCTAGGGCCTGGTCCATGCCAAGACAAAGTATGAAAGTCAGCATAAAGAGTACAGTCCTGTTATGCAGTCTCAATCATAGATGGCACGCCATACCATTATCACCACCATTCCCATTTTTATCTCAAAGCACTCTGAAAAAAAATGTCTCAAATTCTGCGGTTCTTCATGCCCCACTCTCAAGGGAACCTCAGTTTCGGTGGGGTTCAAAATGTGCTGGAAAGCTGAAATGAGCAGCGTCAGAGCAGTGTTACAGAGACAGAGAAGGAGATGGTGCAGCAAAATAAACAAGAACAAAGAAAAGATGACACAAGAACAGTTTTCTATAAACTAATTGTACTGATCATATAAATACATGCATACATACATACATGATCCATA
Organism: Monoplex corrugatus; assembly: GCA_030674185.1. Classification (NCBI taxonomy): domain Eukaryota; kingdom Metazoa; phylum Mollusca; class Gastropoda; order Littorinimorpha; family Ranellidae; genus Monoplex; species Monoplex corrugatus. Next base: position 41,290,399 of record JAPXFY010000030.1, on the reverse strand, counting down.
AACACAATGCAAATCAATGATGACTCAAGCTCAACATCACACACACACACACACACACACACACACACACACACAACACACACACACACACACACACACACACACACACACACACACACACACACACAACACACACACTACACACGACACACAACACACACACACACACACACCACACACACACACAACACACAACACAGCACACACACACGCACACACACACACACACACACACAACACACACACACACACACACACACTACACACACAACACACAACACAAACACACACACACACACACACACATTACACACACACACACAACACACACACACACACACACACACACAAAAACACACACACACACACACACACACACAAACCAACAAAGTCACAAATATATCACCAAAACCTGTCAAACCAAAATCCAGCAAGACCCATCACAACAGTAACTTATGGAAGTTGTCCAGTAACTAAGTCACTGCCTTCCCAAAGGGAAATTAAAACAAAACAAAACAAATTTTGTTTGCATAAAAAATGCAAATACAGACAGGAAAAAAGCCAAAAGCAAACTTACTTGATTTCCATATCCATGTAGATTTCATCTCGCCTGACCTCACTGGTATACACTTTTACACCACCAATCCTGGGAGGCTGTCGAAAAAAAAACACCCTAAGTGCACTTTTCTTTACCTGTAAACCATTTTATCTTATTTTGTAAATAATGGTAAAGGTCAATGGCTCCAAACTTTCATAAAAAAAACCCAAAAAACCCACAAATTCAATACAACAAAACAAGACAGGCACAAATTTTCTGCCAACTGGCTTTGTTATAAACATATGTGACTTCCCACCACGAAATCAGTCTTAACTCGCAGACAGTCGAACAGCACTAGAAGCTGAAAAGGTGACCGAGGGTCTATCTGGGGTGTATTGACTTTTTCTCAAAATTGATTTCTGTAGACTATAATCTATCCCCCACAGAAATGTTTTTCTGGAAAAAATATTATTAATCAATTTAAAATGGTATTTTAATGCACAGATCGCAACAGAAAGAACGCAGTTTCCTACCAAAAGTACCTATTTTTGTCTCTTAATATGAACCGTAACCTGTACAGTACCCCCACATGTAATACACTGACAGAAAGGTCTTTGGTGCACCTTTCAGATAATGACAGCTAAAACTAGAAACAAACCGGGTCGAAGCCACCAAATAAAGAAATTTAAGGAAAATGTGTAGAAGAGTACATGACAAAAAACTTTAGAGGCCGTTTTCTCAAAATGGCCGTCATACAACTGAATGACTTTAAACATACATAACTTCTACATTGTTTTTAGTACAAGCTTTATTCAAGTACCAAAATAATCAGCAGAATGTACACTTTCCAGTGATATGTATATGTCAAAATGCCCAAAATGCTAGTTAAGACTGATTTCCTGCTGGCAGGTCACATATACAAAAGAAAACAAAAGAACACACAAAACTTATGAATAAAACAGTAGAGGAAGAATACGAAAAATTTCTGATTTTATTCTTTGTTGTCGTTTGTATACACTTGAAAAAACCAGTTGGCCAAAAAAAAATTGTCCTTGTCGTGTTTTGATACATTAGACATATATTCTGGTTCTATGGTTGTGTATTTCTGGCTCCTATGGGCTTGACCACTGGCAGTCATTTTGTTTTAGTTTAAATAATAAATGTCAATAGCCACTGAGTGTTTCCACTCTTGAGTCACAGTAAAGTATGTGTTTAACCCTTTGATTC
>JAPXFY010000030.1:41276134-41281134 GCA_030674185.1 Monoplex corrugatus | reverse complement strand
CACAACACAAATAACAAATGTTAACCAAATAAACGCATAACACAAATAACAAATTCACAAAACAAACAAAAGCTTAAACACAAATAAACAAATCACAACACAAATAACAAATGCAAAACACAAATAACAAAGCAACAAACACAAACTTTAACAAAGCACAACACAAATAAATGCACAACAGAAAATATAACAAAAGCACAACACAAATAACGAAAGTACAACACAAATAACAAAAGCACAACACAAATAACAAAAGCACAACACAAATAACAAAAGCACAACACAAATAAATGCACAACAGAAAATAATAACAAAAGCACAACACAAATAACAAAGTACAACACAAATAACAAAAGCACAACACAAATAACGAAAAGTACAACACAAATAACAAAAGCACAACACAAATAACAAAAGCACAACACAAATAAATGCACAACAGAAAATAATAACAAAAACACAACACAAATAATGAAAGTACAACAGAAATAACAAAAGCACAACACAAATAACAAAAGCACAACACAAATAACAAAAGCACAACACAAATAACAAAAGCACAACACAAATAAATGTACAACAGAAAATAATAACAAAAGTACAACACAAATAACGAAAGTACAACACAAATAACAAAAGCACAACACAAATAACAAAAGCACAACACAAATAACAAAAGCACAACACAAATAACAAAAGCACAACACAAATAACAAAAGTACAACACAAATAACAAAAGCACAACACAAATAATAAAGCCAACACAAATAATGAAAGCACAACACAATAATAAAAGCACAACACAATAATAAAGCACAAACAATAATGAAGCACAACACAAATATAAAAGCACAACACAATAATGAAAGCACAACACAAATATAAAAGCACAACACAAATACAAAAGCACAACACAAATAATAAAAGCACACACAAATAACAAAGCACACACAAATAATAAAAGTACAACACAAATAATAAGCACAACACAAATAAAAAAACACACAATACAAAGAACAATGCACAACAATATAAAGCACAACACAAATAATGAAAGCACAACACAAATAATAAGCACAACACAAATAAAAAAGCACAATACAATATAAAAGCACAACCATAATGAAGCACACAAATATAAAGCACACGAACAATAAGGCAACACAATAACCAATGCAACACAATAACAAAGCACAACAAATAACAAAGCATAACAAAATATGAAAGCACAAACAATACAAAAGCACAACACAAATAACAAAAGCATAACACAAATAACACTGCACAACACTAATAATGAAAGCAAACAATAACAAAAACACAACACAAATAACAAAAGCACAACACAATAACAAAAGCATAACACAAATAACAATGCACAACACTAATAATGAAAGCACAACACAACTAACCAATGCACAAAATGCAGCCCCCACTCCCTCCCCATGACCCACCAACCAAATATCAGCAAACACTTTTTTTAAAAGATGTATGATACAAACAGTTTCTCCAAAACCTTCCAACAAAATAAAAGACAAACAAAGGTCAAAGTTGTCCCGTAACACAGAGGTCAGAGGGGAATGATGTGGTTGTGGACATCTCAGAGCCAGAATTATGAAGTTGTAGGCCATTTTTCTCTTCTTCCCTACTTTACCTTCTCCAACCCTGAAGAGGGGACAGTTAATCATTTACAACTGGTTGAACTGGAGGTTCATACGCACTAAGATTTTCTCAGGCTTGTATTGAACCTGTGCGAGTAGATCGAGAGGTGAGCTCTCAACCACTATACCAACCAGGGCTTTGAATAAACAAAAATAACCACTACACAGAACATACCCAGCCCCTGCCCCCCCCCCCCCCCAATAAAACACACACACACACACAAACAGTCTTATTGTAAGGACTGAGTTGCATTCACTATTACTTCAAAGACCAAGCGTTGTCAGTGTAATGTTTTCAAAAGTCAAGCCATTAAGTAACAAGATAGCTGGCCATGTACAGTACAGCAACTAGAAAAACACAAAGATAGAATAAGAACATATATCAAATGTAACACGACAAGACGAGCGTAAACTGCTTGCCAACTGGCTTTTGTTCAGTGTAAACCTGAGACAACGTAAACACAATACAGTAATGATCTAGTAATGATACTAAGTCTGTCACAGTAATAAAATGGATGTTCATTTGTGCGTGTGTGTGTGTGTTGTGTGTGTGGTGTGTGTGTGTGTGTGTGTGTGTGTGTGTGTTGTGTGTGTGTGTGTGTTCATATGTGTGTGTGTGTGAAGATGTGTGTGTGTGTGTGTGTGTGTGTGTGTGTGTGTGTGTGTGTGTGTGTGTGTGTGTGTGTGTGCATATGAAGAATGTGTGTGTGTGTGTGTGTGTGTGAGTGTGTGTGTGTTCATATGTGTGTGTGTGTGTGTGTGTGTGTGTGCATATGAGAGAGAAATGTGTGTGTGTGTGTGTGTGTGTGTGTGTGTGTGTGTGTGTGTGGTGTGGTGTGTTTCATGGTGTGTGTGTGTGTGTGTGTGTGAGTGTGTGTGTGTGACAGTGTGTGTGTCTGTGTGTGTGTCTGTGTGTGTGTCTGTGTGTGTGTGTGTGTGTGTGTGTGTGTGTGTGTGTGTGTGTGTGTGTGTGTGTGTGTGTGAGTGAGTGTGTGTTCATGTGTGTGTGTGTGTGTGTGTGTGTGTGTGTGTGTGTGTGTGTGTGTGTGTGTGTGTGTGTGTGTGTGTGTGTGTGTGTGTGCGTGCGCACGCGTGTGTGTGTGTCCATCATTTTTTTTATTGCGATTTGTTTTTTGTTTCATAAATTGACTAAGCGCATACCTTAGTCACTTAAAAATGAAACTATTCTCTCTCTCTCCTCTCTCTCTCTCTCTCTCTCTCTCTCTCTCTCTCTCTCTCTCTCTCTCTCTCTCCCCCCCCCCCCCAAAAAAAAAAGAATATCCAAACTTTAATTTGAGGGGCTGGGATAAACTGTAATTCAAAACTTGGATACTAAGTTCATGAAGAAATCATCCCTTGCAGACATGTCCGCATGCACTCCACCAAAATCAGTAGTTACTGAAACATTCATTTATAATTATATTATCTATTTATCTTTTTGACTGATTTGCATGGTAATGTGTATTTTCTGGTCTGTCCACATTTCTGCTTTATAACAGAATCTTGTTTAAAAAAAATTTTTAAAAAGGAAGAAAGAAAAATGCATAAAATTTACACAATCATTAAGTCTAACAGTTTTACAGGTGCACCTCGTGCTGGTCATTATATGCGTCTTGCACCAGGTAAGAGTCCTCTGTCACTTAACCTTTAGTTCAGCAAACACTCTTACACTGCCAGAGCAGTGCATACACAAAATATATGTAGTCAATCTCACTTCTTCCAAATTTATGGGGAAGAGTGGCAGAATGGTTCAGACATTCGCCTGCCAATAATTAAAATCAAGGTTCCAGGGTTTGCTCCCCGTAAAGGCCTTGACTTTTCTCCTCAGTTTGACCGGAAAATCAAACTGAACATCTAGTCCTTCGGAAGGGGACGAAAAAGAGTCAGACCAGTGTGCTTTCTGGCTGCGCACGATTTAGATCCCATGGCAGTTGAAAATCGTAAAGAGCAGGGCATTGCCCAGCTGCCTTGGTATAAAACATTGGAGAGACAGGTTGATTTCCCAGCTCCCACCCCTTAAGACCAACTACTACTAGTACTAGCCTTCTTGCCTTTCTGAAGTCTTGGTAAAAAAATAATGTGAATATAAATTTGAAGCGAGAGAGAGGAGACGGGCGCCGCTCTCGTGGAAAGTTGAGGTCACTGTCACCTCACTCCCCTAAGACCCCAGGGTTATTGAACTGTCTAGGTAGGACCTCAGGACCTGGCCAGCTCATGGGTTTATGTGCAGGGTTAACCCTTTGACTCCCGCACCCTATTCACCAACAGCAAAAACTTAACCTTTGATTCTTTCACCCTATCCACCAGCTTCCTGCAGGAAGCTGGTGGATAGGGTGAAGGAATCAAAGGGTTAAGTTTTTGCTTTGCTCGCATGCTTGACAAAGAAGGAAGCTAGTGGATATGGTGTGGGAGTCAAAGGGTTAAGGCTTGTGCCATGATCACCATACACATGACACCTGTGACGTTAGTGCATATGGAATTCATTCCGAGCATGGAGACGTCATCTTGAGAAACTGAAACTGAAACCGAAACTGTCACTTGTTAAAATTTAAGTTCAGCAAACACTGCCAGATCAGTGCATACACAAAATACCTGTACTCCATCATATCCTGACCTCTGTCCTTCCAAATCATGAGACCTCTATAATCTATTCCTAAGAGGACTGCACACAAAAGAAATCTTCTGTCTCTCCTGGAAACTATAAATTGTACTCTTGAAAGGATTACAAGTTCAAACACTGACAGTTTAATCTCCCTCTTCAGTTCCGTTTCACGGCTTTACTCTCCCCTTCAAGGTGATTGTCTTAAGTACTGGACACCCTGTCATGTTCTTTCAAATCTCTGGTTTAAAGCAAGCTTGTCAAGTGAGTAAAATATCTCCATATTCTTCACTGTCTAATACTGCCATGTTTTTGTGCTTTTTTCTGTCTCTTAAGTGATAAGATTTGACTGTATATTTTTCGCTGTCTAACACTGCCATGTTTGTGTGCTTTTTTCTGTCTCGTAACTGATAAGATTAAATGATTGCATATTTTTCACTGTCTAATACTGCCATGTTTGTGTGCTTTTTTCTGTCTCGTAACTGATAAGATTAAATGATTGCATATTTTTCAGTCTAACACTGCCATGTTTGTGTGCTTTTTTCTGTCTCGAAAACTGATAAGATTAAATGATTGCATATTTTTTCACTCTCTAATAACTTCATTGTTTTTCTTTTCTCAGATATATATATGTATGTACGCTGTTCTGCCAATATTAATTCTGTGTGTTTATGAGCATACACACAAATGCATGAATGTATACATAATTTTTTTTGGTGAAAATATGCGTGTTGTTTCTG
>JAPXFY010000030.1:41266134-41271134 GCA_030674185.1 Monoplex corrugatus | reverse complement strand
ATGAGGTGGATTTCCTATAATGTCTTATCACAAAACGCCAAGAATGCAATGTATGACTGGCATGGAGTTTGACCACTTTTAAAAAGCTTACTTACCACCAAAATGATGTATATGTCTTACACTGCTGTTGCCTTTCTACTTTCCCATGTATATTTGTCCTTTTCACTTACCCATGTATACTTGTCCTTTTCACTTACCCATGTATACTTGTCCTTTTCACTTACCCATGTATATTTGTCCTTTTCACTTACCCATGTATACTTGTCCTTTTCACTTACCCATGTATATTTGTCCTTTTCACTTACCCATGTATATTTGTCCTTTTCACTTACCCATGTATACTTGTCCTTTTCACTTACCCATGTATACTTGTCCTTTTCACTTACCCATGTATATTTGTCCTTTTCACTTACCCATGTATACTTGTCCTTTTCACTTACCCATGTATACTTGTCCTTTTCACTTACCCATGTATATTTGTCCTTTTCACTTACCCATGTATACTTGTCCTTTTCACTTACCCATGTATATTTGTCCTTTTCACTTACCCATGTATATTTGTCCTTTTCACTTACCCATGTATATTTGTCCTTTTCACTTACCCATGTATATTGTCCTTTTCACTTACCCATGTATATTTGTCCTTTTCACTTACCATGTATATTGTCCTTTTCACTTACCCATGTATACTTGTCCTTTTCACTTACCCATGTATATTTGTCCTTTTCACTTACCCATGTATACTTGTCCTTTTCACTTACCCATGTATACTTGTCCTTTTCACTTACCCATGTATATTTGTCCTTTTCACTTACCCATGTATATTGTCCTTTTCACTTACCCATGTATACTTGTCCTTTTCACTTACCCATGTATACTTGTCCTTTTCACTTACCCATGTATACTTGTCCTTTTCACTTACCCATGTATACTTGTCCTTTTCACTTACCCATGTATACTTGTCCTTTTCACTTACCCATGTATACTTGTCCTTTTCACTTACCCATGTATACTTGTCCTTTTCACTTACCCATGTATACTTGTCCTTTTCACTTACCCATGTATACTTGTCCTTTTCACTTACCCATGTATACTTGTCCTTTTCACTTACCCATGTATACTTGTCCTTTTCACTTACCCATGTATATTTGTCCTTTTCACTTACCCATGTATACTTGTCCTTTTCACTTACCCATGTATATCTTGTCCTTTTCACTTACCCATGTATATTTGTCCTTTTCACTTACCCATGTATATTTGTCCTTTTCACTTACCCATGTATATTTGTCCTTTTCACTTACCCATGTATACTTGTCCTTTTCACTTACCCATGTATATTTGTCCTTTTCACTTACCCATGTATACTTGTCCTTTTCACTTACCCATGTATACTTGTCCTTTTCACTTACCCAAGTATATTTGTCCTTTTCACTTACCCATGTATATTTGTCCTTTTCACTTACCCAAGTATATTTGTCCTTTTCACTTACCCATGTATATTTGTCCTTTTCACTTACCCAAGTATATTTGTCCTTTTCACTTACCCATGTATATTTGTCCTTTTCACTTACCCAAGTATATTTGTCCTTTTCACTTACCCATGTATATTTGTCCTTTTCACTTACACATGTATATTTGTCCTTTTCACTTACCCATGTATATTTGTCCTTTTCACTTACCCATGTATATTTGTCCTTTTCACTTACCCATGTATATTTGTGTTCTTTGCAAAATGATTGCATTCTATGTGTACTCTCTTGTAACTTGGACAAGTTAGTACACTGATGATTTTCCAATACGTTAAGTTTATATTGTGTGCTGTGATTGTGACTGTGACTGTGCTTGGCATAATAATAATACATGTAATTATATCTTCTTTCTCTAATGTGAATAAAAACAAGTTTGACCAAAAAAAAAATGGGCTCAAATCATTCTAATCTTAAATCAATCTCAGGACACACAAGAGGATCAATCATTTTCATGTTATAGTATAATAGTTAATACAACGGTCTCGGTGTAATTGTGACCCTGGAAACTGTATTAACCCATTCACTCCCGCATCTTATCCACCAGCTGCAAAAACTTAACCCTTTCACTCCGTCATCCTATCCACCAGCTTCTTGTAGGAAGCTGGTGGATAGGGTGAGGGAATGAAACTGTTAGATTTTTGATTTCCTGTCATGGCTGATAATGCAGGATGCTGGTGTATAGGGTGCGGGAGTCAAAGGGTTAAGAGTATGACATTACCATGTATTAAGAGTATGGCGTTAACATTTTCATGACCATATTAAATATTATACACACTCCATGTTTATGATGAAATGATTCATATGGATAATGAAGATAATGATTATTAATGACCACAGTGAATATCAAATGACAAAACATACATACAAAGCACTCAGGGCCGTAATTCATGAAAGTTTCCTCCAAAGACAACCAAAATGCCAGTGTCAACTTGTCATCTTATATTATTTGTAATTTTATGTTAATGTCCAGTCAAGTGACCTTAAACGCGTTTCAAACCCATTACAAGCTTGGCTGTCTTGACCCATCAGAGGGTGCGTGCACGCGCGTACACACACACATACACACACACACACACACACACACACACACACACACACACACACACACACACACACACACACACACAAGCATGCGCACACACACCCACACATGTATGCACACACACATACACACGCATGCATGTGCATACACTCAACACACACACACTCACACTCACACTCACACACACACACACACACACACACGCACACACATGCACATACATGCATTCAGCTCTGATGAATCACACCATCAGAAATTTTTCTACAAACGTGGACAGACAAAAGCAGATCTATAGAAAAAGAGAAGACAGGAAAATCATTCGCTACACCATTATTTATTTAATTTCTTAGCACAAGTCAAACAGCACAGAAAATCAAAAGGTCACTTGTGTCTGTAGGCGTCAATATGACCTGGTGAAACCTACATAGTTTTAGATACAAAATATCCTTTGACTCCTCCCCCCCACACCCATTCTCTCTCTCTCTCTCTCTTGCCCTCCTTCCCCCACACCCACCCCCTTCTCTCTCTCTTGCCCTCCTCCCCCCCACCCACCCTCTCTCTTGCCCTCCTCCCCCACACCCACCCTCTCTCGCTCTCTTGCCCTCCTCCCCCCACACCCACCCTCTCTCTCTTGCCCTCCTGTCCCCACACCTACCCCCTCTCTCTCTCTCTCTTGCCCTCCTCCCCCACACCTACCCTCTCTCTCTCTCTCTCCCCCTTCCCCCACACCCCCATCTCTCTCTTGCCCTCCTCCTCCACACCCACCCTCTCTCTCTCTCTTGCCCTCCTCCTCCACACCCACCCTCTCTCTCTCTCACCCTCCTCCCCCCACACCCACCTCTCTCTCTCTCTCTCTCTCTCTCTCTCTCCTCTCTCTCTCTCTCTCTCTCTCTCTCTCATATCAGAACAGAAAAATGTGTTGATATATATATCAGGACGAGAAGTCAAAGCCTCTCAAAAAACGAGCAGTGAAAGCCTGTCAAAAACAAAACTATCATTCAATCATTGAAGCTTCACAAACAAGCTTCACATGGGAAACACACCATTATCTGGTTCACCCTCTACATGTACTGTAGGCCATACCGCTAAACAGACAGCAGAGGTGGAAAATACCTGGAGACCATTGAAGTGAATAAACTGCTGAGCTATGCAGAGGGAATGGCCAGGGACCACTACGACCTGTTCATTTCCTTCAGCCTTAGTCCCCACCATGACCCAGACAACTAAAACAGTTTGCCTCAGACTCAGAGATCATAATGTACTCAATAGTTTGCCTCAGACTCAGAGATCATAATGTACTCAATAGTTTGCCTCAGACTCAGAGATCATAATGTACTCAATAGTTTGCCTCAGACTCAGAGATCATAATGTACTCAATAGTTTGCCTCCGACTCAGAGATCATAATGTACTCAATAGTTTGCCTCAGACTCAGAGATCATAATGTACTCAACTGATAATGACAACTGACATGTGATCTATTTAAGTACTAACATGGTCCTTGGCTATTCTGAGATGCACGCATGTCTGAAATTTATGATCACTTCTGGTCATTTTGATATATATATTATATACCTTTCAATGTCACAGTGGAAAAAGTAGAAACTGTGGGTCACTTGAAATGACAGCTATTTTATGTGACTGGCACAGCATAGGAAATCCCAAACAAAGAGCTTTCATCCAAAACAAAGACTCTTCTAGCAGCATGCAACATGTGGGGCTCTGGAGCTTGAAGAGTTTCACCATATGCTTATTCAGTCAAAAGGATGCATGCTAGTCGACAGAGTGACCAAATTTTGACAACATAAATCAGAATAAAGCTCAATAATGAACACAAAAGTGGATAATGAAGAATTTCATGACATGCCTATGTAAGTTAAATTTGTACATTTACACAGAAGTTTGTTATCTGAAGACTGCATTTTTTACTGAAGACTGAAAATGACACAGACACCCTCACTACCCATTTTTGTTCCACCTCAGCCACTTACTGCCGGTTTCGTGCTGACCAGTCATACATAATAGTCGTACTATCTGGGTCAAATGGCTACAGTGTGGCTATGCCAATTTGTAAAGGTAAAGGCTTTCAGTTTCAGTTTCACACAACTGCCAGGTCAATGAGGGTGAGTACACAGAGACCAAAGCTTCTCTCACTCCCTGGGCCAGCATGAGGACGGTGTTTTGCACATCTCCTCTTCCTTGGACACATAATCTTCCCCATCCTTACTTTTCCCATCTCTAGAGAAGACCAGGAATCCATTTACAGTTGGGCAAATAGAGGCGGTGTGTTCAAGTAAAGGTTTGAATCTGGTCACTCATCCATTTGACAACCACGCTCAATCATACTTAATCTTGTTTCAGGGAGTGAGTGATCTAGCCACTATGCTTCTCCATTGCTCAGCAGCTTGGCCATTACTATGAATAGTATGAT
>JAPXFY010000030.1:41208634-41263634 GCA_030674185.1 Monoplex corrugatus | reverse complement strand
CACATCAAAAGTGTTGGTTTACACAACAGTGAATGATATGAGCTGCGGGAACACTACAGAATGTTCATCAAGGGGAAGCTGGTCACTGACATTACCGTACATCAGTCTGTGTGTGTGTGTGTGTGTGTGTGTGTGTGTGTGTGTGTGTGTGTGTGTGTGTGTGTGTGTGTGAGTGTGTGTGTGTGAGTCACTGAGTGTGTGTGTGTGTGTGTGTGTGTGTGTGTGTGTGTGTGTGTGTGTGTGTGAGTGTGTGAGTCACTGAGTGTGTGTGTAAGTCACTGAGTGTGTGTGTGTGTGTGTGTGTGAGTCACTGAGTGTGTGTGTGTGTGTGTGTGTGTCTGTGTGTGTGGGGTGAGTCACTGGTGTGTGTGTGTGCTGTGTGAGTGTGTGTGTGTGTGTGTGTGTGTGTGAGTGTGTGAGAGTGTGTGAGTGTGTGAGTGTGATGTGTGGTGTGTGTGTGTGTGTGTGTGTGTGTGTGTGTGTGTGTGTGTGTGTGTGTGGAGAGAGTGTGTGTGTGTGTGTGTGTGTGTGTGGGTGCTGTTCCTCTCAATCACACACACACACACACACACACACACACACACACACACATGCACACACACACACACAACCCATAAGCACATGTGCATGCTTGCATGAGTGCATGTACAAGAGTAAGTAATAAGTAAATAAGTGTCATTTTGAGGATGATTGCGGATAATACAGTGAACATCATTTTGTCACAACATGTGCAAGATAAATGTGTGAAAACAAAATGAGAACATTTTCTCCTTGAACTGTACAGCTCTTCTCTAGATCTATGTCAACAGTATGCACAGACGATAAGAGCGCGAAAACAAAAATGGGTATGCTTTGTACCTGAATTTTACAGGTCTGTATCTATGTCAACAGTATGCACAGTGTGGATGCACATAACGTGTGTTTGTTAATGAGTGTGATGATGAGTCATGAGCAATATCGTGCACACTGAGATAACTGTCAGTGCTCAGAGAAAGCACAGTACGTTCTAAAAGATCAATGGCAGTAGTGGAAGTGATGCGTTACCTTGTTCACCCATTCGGCACGTTCCACATCTGGAAAGAAAACCTGCAAAAGAGAAATGCCAACACTGAAACTAGTGAAAGACTACCACTGTTATGATCCATTCATTCTTTCTTTTTCTTCTTCTTCTTCCTTCTTTTTTCTGTCTTCTTTTTCTTCTTCTTCTTCTTTCTTCTTCTCCTTCTTCTTCTTTCTTCTTCTTCTTTCTTCTTCTTCTTTTTCTTTCTTAGACTTCTTTTTTCTTCTTCTTCTTTTTTTTTTCTTCTTCTTTCTTCTTCTTCTTCTTCTTCTTTCCTTCTTCTTTTTTTCTTTCTTCTTTCTTCTTCTTCTTCTTTTCTTCTTCTTCTTCTTTCCTTCTTCTTCTTCTTTCTTTTATTCTTCTTCGTCTTTTTCTTCTTCTTCTTCTTCTTCTTCTTCTTCTTCTTTTCTTCTTCCTCTTTCCTTTTTCTTTCTTTTCTTCTTCTTCTTTTTCTTCTTCTTTTGACTTCTTCTTCTTCTGTTTTCGTTCTTTTTCCTTTTTCTTCTTCTCTGTCCTCTTTTTTCTTCTTCTTTTTCTTCTTTCATTTTCTTCTTCTTTTTCTTCTTCTTCTTTCTTCTTCTTTTTCTTCTTCTTTTCTTCTTCTTTTCTTCTTCTTTTTCTTCTTCTTCTTCTTCTTTTCTTCTTCTTGTCTTCCTTCCTTGTCTTCTGTCTTCTTTTTCTTCTTTTCTCTTTTTTCTTTTTTTTTCTTCTTTCTTCTTTCTTTTTTTCTTTCTTCTTCTTGCTGCTGTTGTCACTCATTTCTGTAGTTTCCCCTTCTTTTATTCAATGTATAAGAAGAGATTTAAAACAAAAACTGAGGTAACATTCTAACAAAGACCACATGATTTAAAAACAAAATAACATAATGGAAACTGATCAAGAAAGCAATCCTTTTGTAACATGTGCATACACAGTCATGTAATCTTGTTTTCCCCCCTTTCCATCTCCCTCTCCAAGTCCAAGATCTGCTGCTGCAAACAGTGTAGTTTAACCCTTTGACTGAAAATGACTCCCACATCCATTCCACCAACTGCAAACTGCAGGAAGCTGGTGAATAGGGTGAGGGAATCAAAGGGTTCAGTGAAGCTGGTGAATAGGGTGAGGGAATCAAAGGGTTAAGTTTTTGCTTTGCTAACATGGTTGACAATGCAGGATGCTTGTGAACACGGTGAGGGAGTCAAAGGGTTAACAAATTAAACTGAAATACTGATACAACAAAACAAAAACAAAAAATGTCAAGACTGAAGTAAGAGGGAGTAGAGCTGGCAGCTGGGCAGTCTTCCCAGTAGATGGATGAAGGCTTTTTTTTTAAATAAATAAGTACTTCGGTACCTTCACAACAGATTAGTAGAATGTGTCGCACACTTGTAAAGAAAGAAACAGAATAACAAATTTAAAACAAACTGTAAACAGAAGAATGAAATCAAGAAAACAAGATACAGAAATCTTTTAAAGCACAGATTTTGTTTTTGTTAAAACTAATAAAAGTCTTAATTTAGTTTAAATATTTCTACCTCCATTATTTTCCACTTATTTTCCTTTATCAAACTGCTGACTGATCTGTGATAGTAGTGTGACAAATAGTTTCAAACCAAATTGAAATGAATGGTACTATACTTATCTTTCTTTGAAAAATTTGAATTATGTTTGTTCCATTACATTTACAGTACACTTATATGAACATTCAAATCACAAAATCCAAAACAAGTGTGACTGCCCGCATTCAAGCAAACAGGAACCAGAAAAAACACGAAAAAAGTATAAGAACACATATTTAATACAACAAGACAAGACAATTTTTATGCTTGGAAATTGGCTATGGAGTCAGATGAAAGTGTGTGTAAATGTATCTATCTATAGATCTACAGGTACATATATGTCACAGATATGTCATATTGCATTATCAGATCTCTTAAAACCTCACTACTCTGCTTCGTTTCCAAGCTTCAAGTTCAACTAAACTGAAGCTGTACTTTCAAAAGTTAGCAATTGTCTTTTTGTCTTGTTGTGTTAAATGTGCATACTGATTCTTTTTTTTCCTCGTGTTTTTTCTGATTCCCATTCAAACCACAGTTGCAGTACTGGAGGGCCAGTATACATAAGTCCAGAACAAGCAATGTTTGGTATGGTCATTACTGAGCGGATAATCGTGGATATGATGGAGATTTAAGAAAAAGTGATCAAAAAACAAATACTGGTAAGTGACATAACATGATAACTGCCTCTGCTAAGGAAAACAACTTCTGGGGGTCACAGGGCTGATATATATATACACTATAATACAGAAGTTAGAATGCTGGAATCAGCTGCCAAATATAAAGGATTGGTATCATGAATATGGGACAAATATGCTTGTTAATATAATGTTAAGTATGGTTGCTTTTTCTAAGGCCCCATGGTTTTGGTTTGGTTTTGTTGGATTTTATTTTTAATTTTTATCAAAACATGTAGACACATATAGTTTCAAAACCTCCATAACCAAATTCCAAGCATAAAAATAGCACTTGTGAGTCAGGGTAAAGTGTGTATACATCTATCTATAGATCTATGTATATATCATTATTATCATTATAAATATAATTTATATCATTATCAATATATGTCACAGATATATGTCATACTGCATTATCAGATTGTGATCTCTTAAAACCTGACTACTCTCTGCTTCAGTTTCCAAGCTTCAACGAAACTGAAGCTGTACTTTCTAAAGTTAGCAAGTTGCACAAGTTGTAGAAATGTATACATACGATCACTACCCTTTTGACTTTAAGATTGCTAACAACAGTAAGGTTGATTCAGTTGTAAACTTATCTAACACAATTACCACAAGGAATTACTCATAAATATAATCTATTATTTCTATTAACAAAACTTTAGTTTATACAATAACATGCAGGTAATTAAATATATATATATACTATTTTCATTACAACATTATATTCAATTCAATATATATATACATTTAGGGAGGACAACATAACATTTCACACAATATACCTGAATCATAAACAAGAGTTAAAGACATACAAATGATACATGTATTTAGTGTAATAACTAAGGGTAAGGTTATTCTACCTTGACATGACCAGTAACAAATCTTAGATGCTTAAAAAAAAAAAAGAAAGAATACCGCAGAATATCTGGGAACAGAACATAAAATTATCAAAATGACTTTTTCCCTTCACATTTTGATTTCAGTTAAATTACTAAAAACGACCTTTTTTTTTTATATATAATTTAAACTTAAGACATGAAAGTAACTTGCAAAAGCCACACAATACACCTACACACTATTTTTAACCCATGTCCATGTCAGTGTTATGTTAGTGTACCTCCACAATGTCTTCAGCCCACGCCTGTCAGGTGTGTCTGGTAAACATGTAGGTTTGTACTGTACTCTGTGATACATCATTATGTCACAGTCAAGAATGGTGATGAATTCAACACAAAAACATGTCCTCGTCCAAAACATTTCATTGTCCTTGCAGTTTGCAAAGTTACTTACTAACCCCCCCCCCCCCCCACACACACACACACACACATGCACGCACACACACACACACACACGCACACACACACACACACACATATATGCACGCCACACACACACACACACACACACACACACACACACCATATGCACACACATGCACACATACAAACACATACTGATACTGACAGGTAATTTAAACCCTAACAAGAAGGGAGAGGTAAAGACAATTCAAAGAGGAGACAGAAGATAAGAGGCGAGACACAGACTGATAACAACAAACATCTGTATCACATCAGATGAGCTCTTTACACACTGACTATTAATACAAAAAAGAAGGGAAGAAGGAGGACATTCACTATAATTCACATCATTTTATCCTATTTTTAAATGGCTGTAGTCCCTAATGAAAGGGTACACACATGTACAACAATAACATCAATAATTCTTGCAAATGAGCAGCATATAATAATAATTATTATTCATACCAGACAAACTTTTTCAGGCCTTAAAATATAAACGGATAACTTTCTCAATATTTTCTTGACTAGATCAACAGATGCAAAAGCAAACTAAGCTAAATCTGGCCTGGAAAGTTACAAACCCTTATATATTTAATGATATGTTGTGCTCTTAGAAGTTAGATCACTTAATTAATACAGAACCACACAGACTGTAGCAAGGAGAGTGACATCAGGGGTGGGGAGGTGGGGGGTGCAGAAGCACTGAGATTTAAAGACTGAGACCAGTTAGTAGACACTAAGACAGAGACTGAGACTAGTGAGACGAGCAATAAAAGAACAAAAACAAATTTTAATTTTCAAGGGAATTTTTTAACAACCAGCCCTTGTCTATGGTTTATTTATAGAATCTTATGGGAAATATTGTGCTCTCAATCTTACTGTTCTTAGAGCACTTCACACATTCCAAATTCCAGTCAAGAAAATTTAATTTATAAAGTCACGTTTTACTGCATAAAAGTTGTTTTTTTAAACGTATTCTGTTGTGATTTCATACAGAATAATGCTCATGCATAAAATTTAAAGCTGTTGATGTTTTTACTGTTGTATATATATATGTACCACTTCATGAAACTATGGCCATTATTATCTTATAATAGTTATATGAATAAAACATGTCAATTGATATGAATCTCTCCCTCTTCCTCCCTCTCCTTTCTAAGTTTCTTGCATTTTTTTTCTTTTCACACAGTCAAGTAAGGTGAGAGATGGGTGAGAGAATGAGCGTTTCCTTAACAAACACAGTCACAGACTAAGTCTGGCAAATAACAGAATTTGGCTCGCTCTGCAAATTTATGCATAAGTCATGATAAGACAAACGGTCTGAAACATAACGGTCCAAACGGAAAGACGAAAGACAAATACAGCGACAGCGTTTATCCAATTTCTGCTTATGAACAGACACTGACCTCCCACGCATGCTAATCTCAATGCTAACCCACCACGCCCATACGTTTCTTTGATGTAAACCATAGGGGGGTAAATGAGGTTGTTGCAAGTCTACCAAACCCAAGCAGATCTAGCTCTGCAGACTGCAGAAAACTCACCCATGATGGCAAGTCTTCCACTCTTGCAAGGATTACTCCTTTCTCGTCCCGTGCAATTTCTTGGGCGATGGCGATCGAGTTCTTCTTGGCCGCCTGCTGCTTCTGCTTCCAGACGTAAACAACCAGGCCCAGGAGTAACCAGCTCGGGCTGAACTTGAAGTAACCAGTGGCCCAAACCGCCAGCACCACTGCGGCTTTTTTGAAGTAGGATTGCACGACGTTCAACAACAAAGTATCCTCCACGACAGCTTTCCGTTGTGGGACCGGATTCGATTTGATGCACCCGGCGTATCTTGTCGTTGCGAAGCCATTTTCCGCGAGTGATACTGCTCAGACCGTTGGCTACGCTATCAACTATCTATAGGCCCACGATTCGCATTCCACACAGGTGTAGGCGACTTCAGCAGACGACTTTCAATGTCAAGGTCGGCCAAGTGAAATCGTTATTAGTATGCACATGGCAGCTATGTAACCCTGTGTTAAACTCAGTCCTATCGATATGGAAGCAGGTGTTTTCCATCCCACATGTCCCGGCTAACAACTCCTTCCCTGAAGCACTTAGCACTGGCAACACCGGGTCTGTTACATGTATCTCATCACTGGCACTGGTGGTCAACCAGCGCACATAGCCATGCAAGACTTAATACAAAATCCAAAAAAGTGTGACTGCTCGCGTTCAAGCAAACAGGAACCAGGAAAAAAAAAACACGAAAGAAAAATATGAACGCGTATTTAATACAACAAAACAAGACAGGCGCAAATTTTCGGCCAACTGGCCTTTGTCAAGCGTAAGATTACAAACAAACAAACACTAGATACAAGAAAATTGAGAAAAAGACTGAAACTTCCCTGCAACTGTAGCCTATTCAATGAGAGAAAAGGAACTAAATATTTCATGTACATTCCTTCCATTTTAGAAACATCACAAACGTGTTTATATAGAATGAGTTTTTAAAAAAAAGATTTTTTTTCTTTAGTGCACATTACATCAAAATAGGACTATCTACCGACATAATGAAATGGCTTTGAATATTTTTTGGGGGTCAAAAAAAAAAAAAAAAAAAAAAGTGTAACCATTCACTGTAAAAACCAGCAACAATTGTACCAAGGAATTTTTTAATAAGTGCATTTCTAACTTAATCATGACCTTTTATTTCCACTGTATACACATTTACAATCTTTTGGAGCAAAATGTTAAAACATGTTAGCATCACCTGTTCTGGTTTGGACTTTGCAATCTTTAACAACAACACCTCCCCCAAACCACTGTCTTGACTTTTGTGGACGACTTCTTGAATATCTAGGCCAGTGATGTTGTTTGTGTTCTCCTGACGTTACAGATCTTCAACAGCGCTGACATCTTTGGTGTAACTGTATCAACTGTTGAATCAGTGTGCCATCGGCAGGTAATCCTGTCTGGCAGTAGTACAGCAAGGTGCTCAGGACTCCTGCTCTGTATATAGAAATCTTTGTGGCGAGCCTGATGTTACCACAACCTCTTGACAACTTTTCAATAATAAATAATGATAAGTTAATAATAATAAATAATTAATAATAAATCAATTTTATATAGCGTTATTCTCCTATAAATAGGTAAAGACTCCTGCATTTTACATTAATTAGTTCATTTTCCCAATTAGCACTATGCCTAGTGGTCAATTATACTAACTTCCACCCCTAGTCCCTCCCCCCCCCCCCAACAACACACACACTAGCACATCTGTTGCAAGCAAGTACTAATATGTGCATTACTGAATCAGAAAGATCAAAAATCATGTTTCATTACTGGTAGTATTTAATGTACAGCGCCACCCTGCATCCAGAGATCCATTGTTGTTCTCGTACTGCTGAAGTAATGGAACTTGTCTACAGTCTTGATCTCCTAGTTGTTGATGACAGTCGGAGGTACTAGGTGATGAAGTGCCCGAAACCTGAGATGATGGCTGAAACATAGTATCTGTCCCTCTGAGACTAATTGCAAGGCTAAAGCATTTGCAAGCCGTAGCAAATCTGTCAGCGATGCTCAACCATTTTTCAAGGAAAAACAGTGGCAAAAAGGAAGAAAGGCAGACCTCCAATCTCATACTTCGAGAACATAACCAACATCAGAGGCCTATACATTCAAGTAAATGTCCACAAAAGTCAAGGAAGAGCGTCCTGGAGGGAGATGGTTGTGTCCAGATGTGCAGCGGCCAACACCAAACCCATTGGGCGCTGACAGGTGAGACAGGTGAGACAGGTGAGATATCTATCAAAGTCTCTGGATGTATCAGTCAGCACTGCTGCAAAGAGGACAGAAAAGACTGCGTACTAGAACGCATCCAACCTTTTTTTTTTTTCCATATAAAAATTATGATGATAATGCAACTAACTTTGCAGTCTCAAATCTAAAGATATAATATAACAGATGCTGGATGAGTTCATATATGTAAGAGTATCCTCAGAGTGTACTTTAGATACACTGGAAAATAAAGAAAATTTACACAATGATAACTTAAAACTCAGTACATATTATGTTTACAGCCATCTTATCAAAATGCACAGGAAAAGGACAAAAACACGGAAATACAAACACATAGACTGATGGATAGAGACAAAAGACTAAAAAAAAAGCAAAACAGAACAAAAAACTGCTAGTAAACGATTTTCACGTAATTCTCTGAGAGCCTACATACTTCAGCATTCTACATGACTTTGTTGAACTCGGACACCGATTCATATTCCGAGTCGTGTGTATAAGAGATAGGCTACAGCCACGAAGATCAATGACTGTGTGTATATTCATTGTGAATTTCCGTAGGCGAGCTCGGCATAAGCTTTCTTGTTGTGGTGTGTGTGTGTTGTGTGTGTGTGTGTGTGTGTGTGATATGTATCTGTTATTGTTTTTTGTTTGTTTGTTTTGTTTTGTTTTTGTTTTGTTTTTTGCTGATGATCACTTTTGATGTCAGACTCAAAGAAAGATTTTAAAAAAGACAAGTTTCTCTTATGATTATCATAGCCGTTGAAAACTCTGGAAGTTAGTGAGAATACCAAGGTAGAAATTATTTTATGGACGAACAAATCTACATGTGTGTAAGTTATTTCATTGTGGAGCAAAGAAAGAAAGAAATGAATTACTTTTAAATATTTGTGGACAACATTTAGAACTGGTAAACTTTAAAGGCCAACAGAAAGCTGCCCATGATCACGCAAAAGCTCAAAAAGCTACGTTTCGATGTTAGCTGTTGTTGTTGTTGTTGTTGCTGCTTGCTGCTGCTGCTGCTGCTGCTGCTGCTGCTGCTGTTGTTGTCGTTTTGTCGTTCAACAAACTTCAGCTTAATGACGACAAGACAGAAGCTATCCTCATTGGCACCCGTCAGAAACTTTCTCAGCTGCCTCCTCTTTCTCTCCCATTATGTAACACATCAGTCCCAATTTCTGATTCAGCTAAAAACCTTGGTGTCTGCATTGACTCTACCCTTCCATGAACAACTTTGTTTCTCAAACTAGCCAGATCTTGCTACTATCACCTCCATCGTATAAGCCTGATCAGGAAGTATCTCTCTGTCGAAACAACTGCAAAACTCGTTCTCTCCTTCATAATGTCTCGCATTGACTATTGCAATTCACTCCTGTCTGGTCATCCTGCCTCCACCATTCACATCCTACAGCGCATTCAAAACAATGCTGTACGCCTTGTACTCAAAAAGAAAAAAGCTGACTACATATCTCCTCTCCTGGCACAACTTCACTGGCTCCCTGTATCAAAGCGCATACAGTACAAACTAGACACCATGTGCTACAAAAGCCTCAATAACGCAGCCCCCGATTACCTGTCAAGCCTACTTGAGATCTATGTTCCCTCACGTACCCTCCGCTCTGCCTCCGATCCTCTGACTTTTCGCTTTCCACGCACTAAGCTCAATACCTATGGTCTACGAGCCTTCTCTGTTTCTGGTCCACTTTCCTGGAACAAACTTCCTCTCTCTGTCCGCCAGCAACCTACTTTTGTCTCCTTCAAGTCTGCTCTCAAAACTCATCTTTTCTCCTCTGCATAAAATCCTGACTTCACTCAATCCCCTCTGCAGCCTGTCTCCACTCGGAGGGGAATCACATTGTAATATATAATTGTATATAATATGCTCTCTATAATTTTCCATTGCTTTTATACGCCGGTCTTGCCAGCACCCTGAAGAAAGCAGGTCTGCGGGTCAAAATCTTCGCCATAGAGGTCGGGGCAAGAGGGTTTGTGGGCACCTCCGCTTATGATCTCATGAAACAACTCGCCATTTCTGGGAAGAAGAGGACTAGAGCCCTTAAAGCGATGGCAGAGGCAGCAGAAAGGAGCTCAAGCTGGATCTGGGCAAGGAGGAACCAAAAAAGTGAACTTCATAAGGATTAAATTCCCTACAGATGATGTGTGCCCCGTTAGCACATTGGTAAAACCGCGTACCGCAGTTCTGAAGCGCAGAATCGCCCAGGTTCGATCCCCGGCGTGGGAAAAAAAAAAAAAAAAAAAAAAAATAGACAACAGCAGAAGGGCATCCAGGAGTCATGACCTGGATGTGGCCCGGCCCCCCGAGAGTGTAAGGAATTCAGGGCCGAAACACTTGTCTAAAGGGGGTTACTTCTCTGAAGACCTTCTGTTGTCTAGCTCTCCCTAGAGTTTCTTTCTACCATTGCTTTTATTCTTTCTCCCCATTTATAGCCGTGTGCGTGTGCGTGTGCGTGTGTGTGTGTGCGTGCGTGCGTGCGTGTGTGTGTGTGGTGCGTGCGTGTGTGTCTGTTTTAGCGCTTAGATTTGAGTTTATCAAGATTTTGCGCTATATAAATAAAATGTTGTTGTTATTGTTGTTGTTGTGTATTGTAGTAGTTGTTGCTGTTGTTGCAGATGATAAAACCAAGATTTCTCTGTAGATGTTCTTAATCCAAAACAAGTGTGACTGCCTGCGTTCAAGCAAACAGGAATCAGACACACACAGACACACACAGACACACACACACACACACACACACATGAATTAGAAAGCCTATTTAATACAACCAGACAAGACAGGCGCAAATTTTTGGCCAACAGGCCTTTCTCAAGAGTAAGATCACAAACAAACAAACAGCAAAACCAAAAAATTCTGTATTAAATACGTGCTCTGATTCTTTTTTCGTTGTTTTTGTTTGTTTGTTTGTTTTGTTTTGTTTTGTTTTGTTTTGTTTTGTTTTGTTTTGATTTCTTTTCTTTTGTTTTCTTTGTTTTTTGTATAGTTTTCTTTTTTTTTCTCAGATATTCTTAAGATTCTTAAGTTTGGTCTCTGATACAATTGTTGTTGGCCTAGATCTACCTATTTCACTCATATGGTAATGAATTATGGAAACGTGAAATTTTAAAAATTTGCTTGATGGCTTTAAGGATTTGGAGCATTTGTTGATATTCACAAGTATACTGAAATGCTTTATTACGATACAAGAAAAAATCCACTTCACTGATTCAGTGTGTCTTAGTTAATTTTAAAATGAGGCATTGAGGGCAGATTAGGAGAGACGTTCTTGTCGCGTGTCAAAATAACACGCTGAAAAATACTCGTACAAACTACAACAACAAGAAGTGATGTAGGCCTATGTTCACAAACTGGATAGGTCCCAAAAACAAATGGATGGATTTCAGTCTTGGGAACAAATCTAGATTTTGTAATCTGCTTCTTTCACTTCAGGAATATTATCAGTAAGAACAACAGACAGCTTTTGAGAACAGCAGTAATTTTTTTCTTTTGTTGTTGTTGTTGTTGTTTTGTTTTGTTTGTTTGGTTTGGTTTGGTTCTGTTTGTTTTATTTTGTTTGTTTGGTTTGGTTTGGTTTGGTTTGTTGGGTGGGTGGGGTTGGTTGGGGTGGGGTTGGTTTGGTTGGTTGGTTGGTTTGTTTTGAGATCATTGCACACAGGGAGATTACCTTTGTGCTCACTTTTTTTTTTTCTGTCCGATGTTCTGCGCCACCTTAGTGGCCACAGAAGCTGGAAAAGCTTTTATAATGCGATGATTATGATTTTGATGAGAATGATAATCATGATGCCATGGAGCTCCATCTAAGATTGAGACTGTGTGTCAGGGCTGTAGGCTACTCTACGCTTACTAACACATGTCCTGGCGTCAACCAGGCCCGAGAGATGCAGACACCAGCAGTATTGGTCAAAAGATTCGAGCAACACTCTCAATGACGCATCTGTGAAGTTGATGAGATTCGACTGTGTGGTCCCAGTCTTCCCAGTGACCCCATAGCACGCCCAACTCTGGGTAGGAGCCGGTTAGAGCCGACAAATCCCACAATGATTTTTGAAGGGACTGATGGGGATTCGAACCCACAACCTTCCAGTCGGTAGTCCGTTGCTCTAACCACTACACCATGGCGACTGGTCAGTAAAGGCATATTGTATCGAATTTTAACACATGAACATGAAGACAATTTTTGAAAATTATATAGTACATGCAACAGCGTCACTAAGGGGGCGAACTTAGTGACGTGTTACCAGGGACGCCATTCACAAAGTTTTGCCCCTTGAAGAAGTACACGCTAAGTTCTTATTACGCGAATCAGGTATGGTTTTCTGAGATTATTTCCCTTCGTTTGCAGACGACTCAGAATCAACTTTCTCTTAGAGATCTTACGGAAAACAAGTGAAATTTCGTATGAAATCGTGATCTCCATATTGAACATTCCATTTCGCGGCCGTTCGTACACCCCCTGAAGTTACAACACTGCAATGTCACCAGATCTGTTTTCACTATACAGCGAAAACATCATGAGAAACCTAGAGGAAGACCCTGGAATAAAGGTTAGAGGAAAAATGATAAACAACATTCGATATGCAGATGACACCGTGCTAATTGCAGAAAGTGAAAGGGACATACAAAACCTTGTGCATATACTTGAAATAGAAAACAAAGGTAAGGGGTTGGAACTAAACAGCAGGAAGACTGAAGTCATGGTGATCAGTAAAAAACATGAAATCTCCTCATGCAAAATAACAGCAAACGGCACAACCTTGAGACAGGTTGATAAGTTTAAATACCTGGGAACGACCATTTCACCAGACAGCAGATGCACATTAGAAATAGCCAGCAGAATCGGACAAGCCAAAACAACATTCAAGAAGATGGAAAGCATTCTTACCAACAAATGCCTATCAATTAACATCAGGAAGAGAGTTCTTGAATGTTATATAGAACCAATACTGTTATACGGTTGCGAGGCGTGGACGGTCAACAAGCAAAGCCAGAACAAGATTGAGGCAGCCGAGATGTGGTTTCAAAGAAGGATATTGAGAGTTCCATAGACAGCAAAGAAAACAAATGAGACAGTCTTGATGGAGGCAGACACAAGTAGATCATTCATAAGGAAGATTAGGAAAAGACAGGCAACATTTATAGGCCATTTTATGAGGAAAGGGGAATTGGAACACCTGGTCACAACGGGAAAGCTGGAGGGAAGGACAGCACTGGGTAGACCCAGGGAGAAGATACTAGACGGACTTGCAGAGTGGCTGAAGACAGGGAAGGTGGAAGAAATGCTTGAGGCAACAAGAGAGACACAGATGGAAGTCCATAACCGCCAACTCCATGCGGCAAGGCACCTGATGATGATGAATGTTAGGAGCTTCAGACTCAGGCTAAATGTCGAGACTACATGTATAGTAAGAGGAACAGAGCTGGCAGCTACGGGAGCTGGCGATTGGACGGGCTGCCAAACAGACAGATGAAGACCCAGAATATGGCAAGAGAGGGCTCTTCCATTCTCTTTTGATCCAGTAGCTGGGCTGCACTTGCTTGGTGCTCGTTGTGTGGCTATGTCCCGGGGTTTGTCATCTCCCCCCACCTTGCCATTCGGTTTGCAAACAAGGTGACTGATGACTGGGTCCGAATGGGTCATGCAGAGCATAGACAGCCCCACTTTTCTTGATGAACTGGTTAACGTGTGGCGTTGGGAGCTTGGGAGGTGACTGTCCCGAGAATGGTGAGGCATTGGTGCTCTGTGTCACATCCAGCATCCACAGGTGTTCCTTGTTCACTTCTTAATTATATTGGTTCTCTCTTCTTCTGCTGCTCCCTTAATTCCTTGATTTTGTCCATTGCTTTTTTTTCTGCCCCCCCCCCCCCTCCTCGTCTCTCTCCCTAAAAAGTTCTCTGGTGGGTTGATTTAGCTAGTCCACTATCTCGTTACATTGCCATATCACAGAAGTTCTCTTTCTTAACCCTTTGACTCCTGCAGTCTGTCCACCAAACTCCTGTATTATCAACCATACTATCAAAGCAAAAAGTCAATCCTTTGACTCCCTCACCCTATCCACCAGTTTCCTGCAAGAAGCTGGTGGATAGGGTGAGAGAGTCAAAGAGTTCAATTTTTGCAGTTGGTGGATAGATTGAGAGAGTCAAAGGGTTAAATCTTTGCAGTTGGTGGATAGGGTGAGGGAGTGAAAGAGTTAAGTTTTTGCAGTTGGTGGATAAGGTGCAAGAGTGAAGCGGTGAAGTTTTTGCAGCTGGTGGATAGGGTGCGGGAGTCAAAGGATTAAATTTTTGCAGTTGGTGGATAGGGTGAAGGAGTGAAAGGGTTAAGTTTTTGTAGCTGGTGGATAGGGTGAGGAAGTGAAAGGGTTAAATTTTTGCAGTTGGTGGATAGGGTGAGGGAGTGAAGCGGTTAAATTTTTGCAGTCGGTGGATAGGGGAGGGAGCCAAAGGGTTAAGTTTTTGCAGTCCGTGGATAGGGTGAGGGAGTGAAGGGGTTAAGTTTTTGTAGCTGGTGGATAGGGTGAGGGAGTGAAGGGGTTAATTGATCAAGTGGGTAGATCTTCATATAGTTTAATGTGTTGCTTGATAGTGTGGCACACTTGTTCACTGGTGATAAGATCAGTGGATCTGATGTTGGGTTCCCTTTTAGAGGTCAGCAGTTCATCATCGCATCATTCATCATGACGTGAGTAGTATAATCAGCGGCCTCTCACCCCCCCCCCCCAAAAGGATTAGGATTTGCTCTTGCTCTTAGGTCAGTAGGTCATGAGGTCATGTCAGTAGGTCATGAGGTACTGTCACTAGATCACGAGTAGTAGTATGATCAGGGGCCTCTCACCCCCCAAAGGATTAGGATTTGCTCTTGCCCCTAGGTCAGTAGGTCATGAGGTCAGATCAGTAGGTCATGAGGTCATGTCAGTAGGTCACGAGGTACTGTCACTAGGTCACGAGCTCAGAAATGAATGGGTGAGCTCACTATGTACTGTCACTAGGTCAGTGGGTCATGCCAGGTGAAGCTTTTACAGAAAATGGAACAGTATTGTGGGAATGGTTTGAAAGGAGCAGAGAAAGTTGAAAGGTATTGTCTTTTCCCTCTGTTTTTTTTTTTCTGGGCTTGGGACCAGCATATAGATATGTATGTTGATATATAAAACGTATATGTATATGGCAACATTAAAAAGACATGGAGATTGGTCATAAGATGGAGACGTTGAGAATATGAGCAATTAGAACGTTTACAGAGAATATGGAACAGTACACAGAAACGAGTAAAATGATATTATCACAGATACTCTCACAATGGTCATTTAAGAAAGGAAAGAGTGAAATGGTATGATCAGAATTATCACAGATCTTGTGGAATACTACAAAACCAAAATGGGAAAAGTAGAGATCCCATCAGCGGCTACGATGCGTTTGATGTAGAAGTGTGACAGAGACTTCCGTGTTTGAAAGTAAGTAAACATGGTTTTGCCGTCTGTGTGAGATCCTGTATTAGTCCCAGCTCCCGCTTTCCTCTTGTCTAAGACCTGTTGGTACGTTTCAAGGGTGAGTGTGTCGTGGTGTTCATTGATACCATTACAACTGAATTGTCTCCCTTGTCCCAGAACAAAAATAGGGTTTGGAGCATAACCCCACGAAACTGTCACCTGTGTATTCGGTCTTGAAGAGTCCAGGGTTCCGTTTGTCAAAGCGTACACGTTCAAGACAATTTGAACAGAGAGAAAGGTTCCATGCTTGTTGCGCTATACGTGCACGCTGATAATCACCAGTGTGTGTGTCACAAGCCTGTCCCGGAAACCATTGAGCGTATTCTGAAAAAATTCTGGACGCAAGTCTGGCGAACCGCTTCTTCTAAGTGATCACAACTGGTAGCCATGTAAAGAGAATCTGTATCCATTTCTAGCAGTTGAAAATCTGCCCACGAGACGTATTTATCTAGGAAATCGTAGTAAAATTCCAGCATTCACAGTTTGGCGTATTGATAAACGAAATGTCAATCTGCAAGGGAAGAGTCCAATGGATGGTTTTTTTCATGTCTACTTCCACAATGTCACCACCGAGTTCTGTGAGTTTCCTAAACTGTGGGTTGTTGATGAGAGTAGGTGCTCAAGCACTAGATACATATCGAATGTAACGATGTTTGGCAACATTAGTCAATGTTTTACCATAGGCAGAATTTCCTAGCAATTTGAACGTGTCAGCGAGTATCGATTTTGTCAGATCAGCGTCGCCTTGTCTGCACGCTTTAGACACATTTTCTCCGAACTGTTTGAAACAAGCCTTGGGCATATATTCTACAACGAGTGAGACGTTAGAAGCGCGCAGTCCGTGATCAATGTACCATTTTAACAGAGGTGTCGCTAGCAAGATTTTTTTCCCGAAGTAACTTCCAATCAAACTGTGGCGTGGCTGGATTAGGAGTTTGTGAGTTTTCGCATGCTGGCGCATATGGGGTCCGATATCATCTCGGGTGAGAGATACATTTTTGAACACGGGTTGTAATTCGCTGAAGTTGTCTTTTAAGTATTTGAGGCCAGAGCTGATTCAAGAGGGAATCATCGCATTCGGTCAATCCCATATGCGCTCCACACAATCTGCCCAATGGTAGACACCTTTCGCCAACGCAAAACCCAACGCATTGGCAAAATTTTGGAATGGAGTGTGTGATAGCATGTCGACTGAAACGCTAAGCTGATACCTACTGAAATGATTGCGGCTTTAATCCTTTGACTCCCTCACCCTGTCCACCAGCATCCTGCATTGTTGACCATGCTGGCGAAGTAAAAAATCCTTTGATTCCCTCACCCTGTCCACCAGCATCCTGCATTGTTGACCATGCTGGCGAAGTAAAAAATCCTTTGACTCCCTCACCCTGTCCACCAGCATCCTGCATTGTTGACCATGCTGGCGAAGTAAAAATGTAATCCTCTGACTCCCTCACCCTATCCACCAGCATCCTGCATTGTTGACCATGCTGGCGAAGTAAAAAATCCTTTGACTCCCTCACCCTGTCCACCAGCATCCTGCATTGTTGACCATGCTGGGGAAGTAAAAATGTAATCCTTTGACTCCCTCACCCTGTCCACCAGCATCCTGCATTGTTGACCATGCTGGCGAAGTAAAAATGTAATCCTTTGACTCCCTCACCCTGTCCACCAGCATCCTGCATTGTTGACCATGCTGGCGAAGTAAAAATTTAATCCTCTGACTCCCTCACCCTATCCACCAGCATCCTGCATTGTTGACCATGCTGGCGAAGTAAAAATTTAATCCTCTGACTCCCTCACCCTATCCACCAGCATCCTGCATTGTTGACCATGCTGGCGAAGTAAAAATTTAATCCTCTGACTCCCTCACCCTATCCACCAGCATCCTGCATTGTTGACCATGCTGGCGAAGTAAAAAATCCTTTGACTCCCTCACCCTGTCCACCAGCATCCTGCATTGTTGACCATGCTGGCGAAGTAAAAATTTAATCCTCTGACTCCCTCACCCTATCCACCAGATTCCTGCAGGAAAGGGTGAGGAAGTAAAGTGAAGGGTTAAATTTTTGCAGTTGGTGGATAGGGTGCGGGAGTCAAAGGGTTAAGATGGGTAGCCAACAAGCCAGTTGTTAATCTTGTGTGTTGGGACAACAACAACAACAATAACAACAACAATAATAACAACAACAATAATAACGAAAAGATGATGATGAGAATGACGAATGAGAGTAATAACGATAATAGTGATAATGTTGATACCAATAAAAATAACAATAATAAAAATAATAATCATTACTATCCTCAATGTTGTTGTTGTTTTTGTTGTTGTGTCATTTGTACAGCGCAAATAGTCCATCTTGAAAGCATGCTTGTTGCATTTTCACCCTTTGCCTCCCGCACCCCATCCACCAGCTGCAAAAATT
The DNA here is from genome assembly GCA_030674185.1 of Monoplex corrugatus. Classification (NCBI taxonomy): domain Eukaryota; kingdom Metazoa; phylum Mollusca; class Gastropoda; order Littorinimorpha; family Ranellidae; genus Monoplex; species Monoplex corrugatus. The sequence goes on along the minus strand of JAPXFY010000030.1, from coordinate 41,245,358 downwards.
ATTAACCCTTTGAGTCTTTCACCCTGGCTACCAGCTTCCTGCATGAAGCTGGTGGATAGAGTAAGGGGCTCACTGGATTTTGCAGGAAGCTGGTGGACAGGGTGAGGGGCTCAAAGCATTAGTTTTTGCTTTGCAAGCATGGTTGACAATGCAGAATGCTGATGGATAACATGCGGGAGTCAAAGGGTTAAGTTTTTGCTTTGCAAGCATGGTTGACAATGCAGGATGCTGATGGATATCATGCTGGAGTCAAAGGGTTAAACAGGCTTTAAAAGTCAGCTGATTAACCTGTTGACTCCTGAACCCTGTCCACTAGCATCCTGCATTGTCATCCATGCTAGTAAAGCAAAAACTTAACCCTTTGCTTCCGCACCCTGTCCACCAGCATCCTGCATTGTCATCCATGCTAGCAAAGTAAAAACTTAACCCTTCAATTACCTCACACAATCAGGAAGCTGGTGGATAGGGTGAGGAAGCTGGTGGATAGGGTGCGGGAGTCAAAGGGTTAATTATTGTTTGCAGTTGGAAGATAGGGTGCAAGAGTCAAAGGGTTAATTATTGTTTGCAGTTGGAAGATAGGTGTGGGAGTCAAAGGGTTAATTATTGTTTGCAGTTGGAAGATAGGGTGCGGGAGTCAAAGGGTTAATTATTGTTTGCAGTTGGAAGATAGGGTGTGGGAGTCAAAGGGTTAAGGATTACAACAGATACATAAGCTATCTACGTCACGTATCCTGAAACCTTGCGGGTGTTAGGGACATCATTGATGACTTTGGGATGAGTTTCATCCATCTCTCCTGGTCGTTTGCCACTCTCTGGGTCCTGCTAAAGTTAACTAGAATACAGTAATGAATAAATTCTGTCGTAACCTTCTTCATTTTGTCACCCCGTCTGATTCTATTCCAGTTTATTTTGTTATTTGTAATAAAACGATTAATTGCATGAAGTTTTGATGTGTGTGTGTGTCTGTGTGTTTGTGTGTGTATGTTCGAGTGTGTGTGTTTGTGTGTATGTGTGTGTGTTTGTGTGTGTATGTTCGAGTGTATGTGTGTGTGCGTGTGTGTGTGTATGTGTGTACGAGTGTATGTGTGTGTGTGTGTGTGTGTGTGTGTGTATGTGTGTGTATGTGTGTACGTGTGTGTGTGTGTGTGTGTGTGTGTGTGTGTGTGTTGTGGTGTGTGTATGTGTGTGACATTGTTGAAGATTACGTTTTGTTTCATTTTAGTCCTCAGTATTGTTAAATATCTGTAAGTGAAGTTGCTGATATTTCAAAAGGCTCTGTACTACTACTACTATATACATGTATATATTTAACGCTCAGCAAATTAGAGCGAACCAATCAACTGTGAAAATTGGATGCTGTTCATGTTCATGACAATTGCTGGGGAAACGCCGAGGAGGTCAAGATCATTCGTAACATCAGCCTTCAGAGTCATGGTTCTGCCTTGTCCACGTCGAAGGTTGACATGGTCGCTGAGGTTGGCAGACAATATGTCACCCAGGGGAGTGGGACACCTTGTCTGCATTCGAAGGCCGTGCCCGATCAATCTCAGTGGGCGTCTTCGAAGCGTCTTGCTCAAGGGTGAGAGCTTAGTCTGAGAGTAGAGTGCCTTGGTGGAGATTTTCTCTGGCCAGTAGACGCCGAGTGCTGAGCGAATCATACTCTGATGAGAAGAGTCGATCAACTTCGAGAGAGTTTCGGTCAGAGGTATGGACTCGAGACCGTAGCATACGATGCTCTCTACTGCTGCCTTGAAAAGTCTAATCTTGATTTGGTCATCGATCTTCGAGCTGAAAATCGGCTTCAATTTGTTCATCACTGCCCTTGCTTTGGCGAATCGTTTGTCTACCACTGAAGTTGGAGACGAGGTGTCAATTCCGAGGTAACTGAACTGCTCGCATATCTGAACCACCTCACCGGACTGGAAAAAGATTCGACGGGGAATGGTGTCGTGGCTGACGTGCATGACTTTCGTTTTGCCGTGGTTGATTTTGAGACCAACAGCTGACGCATTCCTCTCGAGATTTTGAAGAACTCTCTACAGTGTCGGCCGATTCGCAGGCCAGAGCGATATCGTCGGCGTAAGCCAAGGCGCTGATCTTTATTGCTGGATGGCGAGAGCTCCGTCTCTCTATCAGGGTGAAACCATCGTCGTTGTGCAACGTCTTTCGAAGGACGTGATCTAGAACAGTGATAAACAGATATGGAGACAACGTGTCACCTTGGAGGACGCCAGATGTAGTGACGAAGAGGTCTGTGTTGCCGTGATTGGTCCAAACAGAGGCTGATGTGTCGGTGTAAAGTTGCATCACGTCTGCCGTAACGTCACTGGGTACTCCGTACAGCGAGAGGATTTCCGATATAGAGCTTCGGTCGAGCGAGTCGAATGCTTTCTTAAAATCAACAAAAACAATCGACACTGTTCGTTTTGTCGTACGGCACATGTCCAGTATGCACCTCAGAGCCATTGCTTGCTCTGAAGTCGATCTTCCGCTCTGAAGCCACTTTGCAAGGGTAGCAGTTGAGGTTCGACTACCGATTTTATGCCCTTGAGAAGAACCTTGTTCATTAGTTTTGCTAGGGCGCACGTCTTCGAAATGCCACGCTACTACTACTACTACTACTACTACTACTACTACACACACACATACACACACAGGGAAATGAGAGAGATGCACACAGGTAGGGGATCCACAAAGATAAAATAATGTAATATGTCATTTTGTGCCTTGAATAACACATTTTGTGAACAATGATCACAAATGGAACATAGCAATTACTAGTAGCAGCAAGTCCAATGTATGTGTTGTTATTGTTATTGTTGTTAAAAACTCATTATATCAGCGCTATAACTGCTTCAAAGCAAACACAATACTTCAACAGGCAAAAAAAACCAAAAAAACAAAAAAGGAAAAGAAAATTAAGTATACATATCAATGCACTCACACACATAATCCAAGGAGATGCCTCTGGCGCTGACCACTCCGTCCAATTTATCAAACAAGGGATTTAAAAAAGACGTACTCGAATACAAATTAAAACATAACTAAGGACGCTAAAACATATATAAAAACGGGTACGAATTACCTAAAATTGCTTCTGCATATCTCATTTCCTTAGAGCCATAAATGCACTTAATAAATGCACTCAATTATCAATCCTAAAGAAAATACGTAAGACCTTTTCGAACACATACAGGTGAATGGACCAGCAAGACAGAACATGATACAAAGAAATGACTGAAAGCAAAGGAACAAGGCAGAAACAAAGAGATTGACAGAAAAGAGGAATTTTTCCATAAAGTGTGGATACTGTTTACACTGAAAGAGTCCCCAGCATCCCCATGAGGGGAATAGTTGTGATGCAGCAATACATAAGTAAACTGTACACAGTGCTTCATGAAGGTTACCCATTTTGCAAATATTATCAGATGTCACAAATATCACCTTCCACATATTGATGAATCTGGAATGATAATATTAACAACACCAACAACTTTTAAGTGAAAAGATGTATACCATACTACTTCAAGGAAGAGTTGCAGTTTTAAAATCTCTGATGTTATCCAAACTAATTCACCATGGGTTTTGCTCCCAGATATCTTAGTTCATTCTTTGTGAATAATCTTAGAAAAATGCGTTGTTCATTTTTCTGATAAGGAAAAACGTGACAGAATCAACAAAAAGACGACTCAAAAGCATACAAAATGAATGTTTAAGCATATGTTACAGACAGAAAAATACTTCTAGTAAACTCTACCCTTTACACTGTTATTAACTGAAATAGAAACATGTGGCTGCGGCTATGCGTTACATAAAGCGAATAAGAACTTATCCTGGAAACACATTTTTAAAGCAACAGAATAATTCTGCAGAAATATAGAATTCACATCACAGACATACTTGCTCTGAAAACCAATTCCAATCAATAAAAACTAAAAACTGGAAATTGTATATCATAATCATAATAGTAATATATCACTTTCATACAGTGCTATAGGTAAAGACTCACTGCGCTTTACACTAATTAGTTCATTTTTCCCAATCAGCCCTATGCCTAGTGGTCAATTATACTAACTCCAACTTCTAGCCCCCTCCCCCAACACACACACACTAGCACATCTGTTGCAAGCAAGTACTTATATATACATTACTGAATCAGAAAGATCAAAAATCATGTTTGATTATTGGTAGTATTTATCAAAAAGATAAGTTTTGAGGCCCGCATTGAAAGAAAAGAGAGATGATGAACAGCGGAGAGAAAAAGGCAGATCGTTCCAGACAAGTGGGGCCTGGCAACGGAAGGCTCGGTGTCCTATGGTTTTGTATTTTGATTTTGATTTTGCCAGAAGCTTCCAGCTGCTTGACCTGAGACTGCGTTCAGGCCTGTATGTTTTAAGCACAGAAGAGAGGTAGATAGGCAAGGTACCATCAAAATGCCGATAAGCCAGAGCAGCTAGTTTATATTCTACTCTTGCTTCCACAGGGATCCAGTGGAGCTGCTTCAATAGGCTGGTTCCTGAGGTGGTCTTTCGCTTTATATCAAGATTTACTTGTTGGATTGGAAAGAGACTTCATCATATTGTACATTTTCAAATGACATTGGATCATTTATGACACACAGGATTAAAGTCTGGAGTATGTTCATGAGAGAAATGACACACAGGTTTAATTCTGGAGTTTATTCATGAAGGAAATGACACACAGGTTTCAAGTCTGGAGTTTGTTCACGAAGGATTTACTGCACTCGGCCAATGCCATATGTGCTCCACCCAAATCTGTCAGCATTCTCTGGCAGACTCCTTGAACCTGCACAAAAGCCAAGATGAGCAGGAAACAGGAAACAGGACAGACATTTTCTGATGTTGCCTTCTGGGACTGAACTTGAGAGATCAGACCTTTGAGTCCACGGCACTACCAAACGAACCAATCATCTGACACTGAAACTGGGCCGTCCATTGGACAACCCACAACCCCTGTGTTATAAGCATAGCATTTAGCAAATGAGTTAATGGAACTTGATGATGACTTTGATAGAAAATACAAATGATTAATGGAACACTGATGATGATTTTGATAGAAAATACAAATGACTAATGGAACACTGATGATGATTTGATAGAAAATACAAATGACTAATGGAACATTGATGATGACTTTGATAGAAAATACAAATGACTAATGGAACCTTGATGATGACTTTGATAGAAAATACAAATGACTAATGGAACATTGATGATGGCTTTGATAGAAAATACAAATGAGCTAATGGAACATTGATGATGACTTTGATAGAAAATACAAATGAGCTAATGGAACATTGATGATGATTTTGATAGAAAAACAAATGAGCTTAATGGAACATTGATGATGACTTTGATAGAAAATAGAAATGAGCTAATGGAACATTGATGATGACTTTGATAGAAAATACAAATGAGCTAATGGAACATTGATGATGACTTTGATAGAAAATACAAATGAGCTAATGGAACATTGATGATGATTTGATAGAAAATACAAATGAGCTAATGGAACACTGATGGTGACTTTGATAGAAAATACAAATGAGCTAATGGAACACTGATGTGATTTGATAGAAAATACAAATGAGCTAATGGAACATTGATGATGACTTTGATAGAAAATACAAATGATTAATGGAACATTGATGGGATTTGATAGAAAATAAAATGACTAATGGAACATTGATGATGATTTGATAGAAAATACAAATGAGCTAATGGAACATTGATGATGACTTTGATAGAAAATACAAATGAGCTAATGGAACATTGATGATGACTTTGATAGAAAATACAAATGAGCTAATGGAACATTGATGATGATTTGATAGAAAATACAAATGAGCTAATGGAACATGATGTGATTTGATAGAAAATACAAATGAGCTAATGGAACACTGATGATGATTTTGATAGAAAATACAAAGACACAAATATGAATTTTCTTATTCATAATAGATGTAGCGTGTCAGTTAAAAAATATATACAGGAAACAGAACTAAATATAGCTAATGGAATGTTGAAACGATATTTCTTCCATATTAAAAACAATTTACTCCATATCAAAAGAAGCACGTCTGTATTATGAGATTTTCACAACAGATGGTACACTTCCAAATTCGTGTTACAGAAATGGTTACACAAATAGGAACAAACATTCCAGTGAAAAAGATATTTGTGAAAATTCATAGAATACAAAGATTCCAATACGCATCGTTCATAGAACCGTGGAACTAACGTCATTCTAACAGAAGTGGGACTTGTAAATCTCTTTTGCTGTCACATCTGTTTAGAAACAAAGGACAGTGCTGATCGTATATTTTGGAAGTGTATGCATGTCAAAACGTGGAAAGGGATAGGACAATTGTTGGAGTTAAATTGCCTCACTAATATAAACTTGACCTGATTTCGCGTTGCTCAAAATATGCGTACTAATTCAACATTTGTTCATAATCTTCTGAGAAATGTACATATACAAAAGCAAAATCGTAAACAAATTTACTAAACACCGGATTTTTTAAGCGATATCTTACAGCAAATTACTGAAAAGGGAACGTAGTGCAAAACAAATGCGAAACTTGCAAGTTTCAGAGAAAAATCACTGCCCTGTCTACCCCTAGTTTCAGATGAATTGAAGTCTTGTTTTGTTTATGTCAAACAAACAAATCTTAAACTTCGTCTGAAACTAAGGGTAGAGAGGGCAGCCATTTGTTTTTCATAATCATGTGCCCTGCCGCATAGCGTTGGCGATCATGAACCTCCATACGAATCTATCACTTGTCGCTGCAAGTAATCTCCCATCCTCTCTGTCCTCAGCCACACTGCAAGTCCGTTCAATATTTTCTCCGTGGGTCTAACTGGTGTTCTTTTTCCCTCCAGCTTTCCTGTCGTGATCAGGTGTTCGTATTTCTCTGTCCTCATAAAATGTCCTATAAATGTTGGTTGTCTTCTCTTAAAACTGATATATACAGAATTCAATACAAAATGGTATGCATATCACAAGCTTGTGATTTTACTGGGACTAATATTCTAAACTTTCCATCAGTACACAACGATACCCATGTCACAAACATAAATTCATAATGAAACTAATATTATGCATTTTCGATCAATACGTTACAGCTTTCCCTTTGCAACATGTTTTCAGATTGTTCAACCTACAAATTTCTCATATGATGTTCCTATTTGTGTCATGCAAAAATGTCAACGATTAAAGTAAAATGAAATAACGAAAACAAAATCGAACAAAAAAAAAAACTAAAGAGAAAATAAATGAATAAAAAAACTGTGTCCAGACGGAACGATGTATCAGTTCGTTTGGACTTTGTTGAAGACGGATGTATCGCATTCGGACCATTCCATAAGCGCTCAACCCCAATATGCCAACAATTATCTGGTACATTCCCTAATCTTCTTACACAGATGGAGCTTCTATGAGTACTCCCTATCTAACCATATAAACTCACACCAACCTATCGACTTAGCAAAAAGAGTCAGTGATTGCGTGTATCATCGTTCTTTATCTCGCCTTAGTTTTCAGTTTCACTTTCTTAAGATGACGTCTCCACGCTCGGAATGAATTCCATGTACACTAACGTCACAGGTGCCACGTGTATGGTGATCATGGCACAAGCCTTAAGCCTGCACATAAACCCATCAGCTGGCCAGGTCCTGAGGCCCTACCTAGACTATGTTTTATCTAGTCTATATTTTATACTGGTATTTTATCAGCCTACCACTGGATTACATGTAAATGACATGTGTATGTGTGTATTTTGCCTTCAAAAAAGGAACATTCAAGGAGTATATCTCGCCTTAAAAGCAGTTATACTCCGTCCTTAGGGAGCTAAGGAGAGGATGATTTGGAAGGAATACAGATGAATGATCCTGTGGGCAGAAATAAGAAAGAGTCTTGTGAGAAAAAGGGTCCATGATAGGAAAAAGGAACCCCTAAATCACTAAAAGCAAAGTGGATAGCTCCTGATGTCCCAAACTAGGAGGGGACGTTAATTTCTGCATCTGCATTCCTTGATGTAACCCACAAGGGAACACAGACAGCAGATTAACTCCCCTTGCTGGAAACCCTCCAAATGAAACAACATGGACCAAAAATGATGCACCATCAAATTCTGACGTCAGTATTAATCGTATTCATCAAAGTCTCCATGAAGTGGACGTCGCCGTGACGATAAGGAATGCACGCATGCTCCTCCAGATACACCAGCACTTCCGGTGGGACAGTGGACCAATCAACACGCTCCATTAACACAGGAATGATAACTCGTTGGTGTATGGCCTCTTCGTGGTAGACGGCCATCGTGAACTCGAGCTGTCTTTCATAAGATGGGAAGATGTGAGCTGAAAAGAGAGCCAAGGTCTTTCTGGCTCCCAGACCACTTCTGGTATGATGTCCTTGATTGGGTGACCTGCACAGTAATGATCAGCAGTCAAAGTTTTTTTCCCTTTTCATTAAACTTTTTAGATATCGTATCTTTTTGTTTTACAAGAAACAGACATTAACAAACAATGTGGTAACCGGAAATTGTATCAAATCATACGGGTCAGAAAAAGTATTGTTGACATTTCAACAAAATACACCATGCAAAACATATACAATACCTTAAACATTTTAAACAATATTTTAAACAGTACATCAAGATTAAAGCCATGTCATTGAGATAAATTTATTTTTCTATTGAGAAAACTTTGGCACATGGCTGTTCAACTGAGCATTAAAACGAACAAGTGAAAGTTTAGTTTGGCAATTTACTGTTCAACTTTCAACCACCAAGTGGTGTCCTAATACCTGGATTATCAATAACCAAGAATGGACACTGAGTCCAGATGTTAAAAACTGGGACAAAATGGATAACTAATGCAATCAATTCGTTGAACATAAAAGCATTATACACAATGGTGCTCCTCCATTGTATGATAAGTGTCATAAAGGCCAATCATGTCCAATTTCCTTTTACCTTCCCTTCTTCCTTGGGTTACTTGAGCCCTTTTTATTTGTTTATTCATTTATCTATTTATTAATATTTTTATTTTTGCTAATTGTCTCGCTCAGTTTGTTTCCACACGGACCATCTCATGGAATCACTTCGTCAATAAAATGGCACACACACTTTATGATTAAATGTAACGTTTCATTTCGCTGAAATTCTATTACCCTTTCCTTCTGCAATGGGTACGTTGGTTAGCCACGGCCGGATCCACAGCCAGCCTCCCTGAGGATTATCAACATCACCACCACCACAAACAACAACAACAAAACTGCTACCAGTAACAATATCCATCATCATCATCAACAACAACAACAAAACACCACAACCACCACGAAGAACAAAAACAGCAGCACTAACATTACCCCCACCACAACCACCACCACCAACAACAAAATCAACATACTACCACTACCATCACCAACAACGATACTACCACCACCAGTACTACCATCACCACAACCACAACCACCACGACTACAACCACCAACAATGATACTATTACCACCACCACCATCACCAACCATGATACTACTACCACCACCACCACCACCACTGCCACCACTACAACCACCACACTTCCACCAACGATACTACTACCACCGCCACCATTACCACCACAACCACAACCACCACGACAGCTATCAACAACAATACTATCACCACCACCACAACCACCACACTTCCACCAACGATATTACTACCACCACCACCATTACCACCACAACCACAACCACCATGACAGCTACCAACAACAACAATACCACCACCACCACAACCACCTCTAACAACAACATCAAACCCTCACCAGCAAAGTCGATCTCACTGATGTAGTAACTCATCCCTCTACGGTCCAGCTCTGGTCGCAGGACGTCCTGAACAAACAAGCGAAGCATAGAATCCTCATCATCGAAGCAGATGAAGACGTCTCGGATTCCATGGCCATGCTGGAGGTTGTTGTTCAGCCTCAGATGGTGGTGGTACGGGTGGCGATAGCGAGCCAAACCCACGTAGTAGAAGTAGCGCAGCCTCCAGCGTTTGTAGAGCAATACCCCTGAACATGATAGAGGTTGAGAGGATCTTGTAATCATTAACCCTTTGACTCCCACACCCTGTCCAGCAGCATCCTGCATTGCCAACCATGCCAGCGAAGCAAAAACTTCATCCTTTGATACCCTCAACCATACCCACCAGCTTCTTGCAGGAAACTGGTTGACAGGGTGAGGTAATCAAAAGGGTTAATTTTTGCAATTGGTAGATAGGGTGTGGGAGTCAAAGGGTTAACAGTGTTGGTACATTACAATATCCTGAAATTAATAAAGGTAGACAGGGGATGTGTGTAAATTTACAATGTTTGTGTGCATTACAATACCCCTGAACAAAATAAAGGTAGACAGGGGACGTAATTATCTAACAATGTTTGTGTGCATTACATACCCCTGAACAAAATAAAGGTAGACAGGGGGACGTAATTATCAACAATGTTTGTGTGCATTACAATACCCCTGAACATAATAAAGGTAGACAGGGTGGATGTTGTTATTATTAACAATGTTTGTGTGCATTACAATACCCCGAACATAATAAAGGTAGACAGGGGACGTTAATTATCAACAATGTTTGTGTGCATTACAATACCCTGAACTAATAAAGGTAGACAGGGAGATGTTGTTATTATTAACAATGTTTGTGTGCATTACAATACCCCTGAACAAATAAAGGTAGACAGGGAGATGTTTATTATTAACAATGTTTGTGTGCATTACATACCCCAGAACATAATAAAGGTAGACAGGGAGATGTTGTTATTATTAACAATGTTTGTGTGCATTACATACCCCAGAACATAATAAAGGTAGACAGGGAGATGTTGTTATTATTGACAATGATTGTGTGGTAGAAAGAAACTCTAGGGAGAGCTAGACAACAGAAGGTCTTCAGAGAAGTGTTTAGACAAGTGTTTCGGCCCTGAATTCCTTACACTCTCGGGGGCCGGGCCACATCCAGGTCATGACTCCTGGATGCCCTTCTGCTGTTGTCTATTTTTTTTTTTTTTTTCCCACGCCGGGGAGCGAACCTGGGCGATTCTGCGCTTCAGAACTGCGGTACGCGGTTTTACCAATGTGCTAACGGGGCACACATTATCTGTAGGGAATTTAATCCTTATGAAGTTCACTTTTGGTTCCTCCTTGCCCAGATCCAGCTTGAGCTCCTTTCTGCTGCCTCTGCCATCGCTTTAAGGGCTCTAGTCCTCTTCTTCCCAGAAATGGCGAGTTGTTTCATGAGATTATAAGCGGAGGTGCCCACAAACCCTCTTGCCCCGACCTCTATGGCGAAGATTTTGACCCGCAGACCTGCTTTCTTCAGGGTGCTGGCAAGATCGGCGTATTTTTCGGTCTTGTAGATATGTGCTTCTTCCATTCTGCTTTCGTATGGCACAGTGAGTTCTATCAGAATCACTTGTTTCGAGGAGTCAGAGTGGAGAGCGATGTCTGGTCTCATGCCTGTCTTGCTGATGACATCTGGGTAATTTCTCCACTCTGGGAGGTCTGCTGTACACTCCCAGTCGACTGCTCCATCCAGAAACCCTTTGGCAATGTGCTGGTTGTCATAGCACTTTCGGGCCAGACCTGTTTCCCTCCTGCTTTGTAGAACGTTGTCATAGCAATTGGTGCGTTTGGGGTCATGGTTTTTTCGCTAACCACGTCTGTGATCACTTTCAGAACTTGGTTGTGCCTCCATGTATACCTTCCTTGGGCTAGCGCTACTTTGCAAGAGCTTAGGACATGTTCCACTGTTTGTTTCTTCTGACAGAGCGGACATGTTGGGTCGTCTGATTTCCCCCATTTCACTAAGTTTGCATTCGAGGGGAGCAGGTCATATACAGATCTGAGGAGGAAGCTTATCCTTAGAGGAGCCATGTGCCACATATCGTTCCAGCTGAGACTTCTTTAGAGTGCACTGTCCCATGTTGTCCATTGCCCCTGTTGACCTTGCTGGACTGCCTTCTGCACTCTTTTGACATCTTCTTCTTCTTCAACTCCTGTATGATCATGTCTCTTTTTTCCTTCCTTTGGCTTTGGACCACCACTGCATTTTTGTTGCTCCCAGTCCCTGTCTGTTGGTTTGCGTGTGTCCAATTATTTCTTTGATGCTGAGGTTTCTCTTGGCATTGTTTACAGCCTCTTGGACTTTCCACTTTCTGCCAGTTCTCAGCTTTGGATGAACTGATCTCACGATATTGTCTTCCGATTCCTCCAGCATGCTCAACAGTCTTGCTTTTCCAACTTTGTATTCCTCCACTATGGATTTGAGAGGTAGCTTCAGCATTGCTTGACGACAGTAGAATGCAACATCAGTGAGACCAGGTGGGACACCGAGCCATTTTCTTGTGTATTTGTTGATTTTGGCTTCCATTGCTTCCACTGTGCTGGTGCAAATGTCATAGATTAGCAGTGGCCACAGCAGCTTTGGTATCAGCATGAACTGTAGACACCAGACTTTGTATTTGCCTGGCAGTCCGCAGTTATCTATTTTCTTCAGGCCTTCTTCTGCTGTTTGCTTGGTTTCACATCCCCTTTGTGTGTCTTTCAGGGAGTCATCATACCATCTTCCGAGACTTTTTACTGGCTCTTCTGTGACAGTGGGGATGGCTTGGTTGGCTACCATGAATTTGACTGAATCTGCCACTTTTCCTTTTCGCAGTGAGAGACTTCGGGATTTCTTAGGTTTGAACCTCATTCTTGAAGAGGCCACCAGCTCATCCAGCTGCTTTAAGATTTGGTGTGTCTCTTCCTCATCCGTGGACAAGACTGTTGTGTCATCCATGAAAGCTTTCAGAGGAGGCATCTGGTATCCATCTCCCAGATTCACTGGACCTGAACTCTTCATTGCAGCTTTCAAGATGACTTCCATTGCCAACACGAACAGTATGGGAGAGATTGCACAGCCCATTGCAATGCCCACCTCTAGGTCTATCCAGTCCGTGGTGTATTCTTTGGTAGAGAACCGCATTGAGAACCCTTGGAAATACTTCCTCAGCATTGTTCGGATGTTTTCTGGGATGTGATACATTTCAAGAGCCAGCTGGATCATATCGTGTGGAACTGATCCATATGCATTCGCCAGATCAAGCCAAACTACGTCAATGTCTCTCTTCTCTGTTCTTGCTTTTTGGATGGCATCCCAAATCAATATGGCATGTTCCAAGCATCCAGGCATTCCTGGTATGCCTCCCTTTTGGACTGACATATCCAGATACTTGTTTTCAGTCAGGTATTTTGTCAATCTTGCTGCCATAACAGAGAAGAAGATTTTCCCCTCGACGTTCAGAAGTGATATTGGCCTGAACTGATTGATGCTGCTGGAGTTCTGCTCCTTCGGAATGTACACTCCTTCAGCTCTCATCCATTGGTCGCTGATCTTCTGGTTCCTCCATGCTGATCGAATCATCTTGTGGAGCCACTCGAGCACTTTTGGGCATTTCTTTGTGTGCATTACATACCCCTGAACATAATAAAGGTAGACAGGGAGATGTTGTTATTATTGACAATGTTTGTGTGCATTACAATACCCCTGAACATAATAAAGGTAGACAGGGTGGATGTAATTATTAACTGTGTTTGTGTGACTTAGTGATTTAATGATTTCACTTTACAAAGTAGGTTTATTCACATTGCGTCCAAGTTTGTAAAACATGATCATTTCGTTTGTACTATAATAAAATTATATTCAAATTGTGTGTGCATAATGATTTCATTTTACTATACATTAAAATTGTGTGTGTGTGCGTATGTATGTGTGTGTGCTTTTGTGTGTGTGTGCGCGCGCGCGTGCGTGTGTGTGCTTTTGTGTGTGTGTGTGTGTGTGTGTGTGTGTGTGTGTGTGGTGTGTGGTGCGTGTGCGCGCGCGTTTGTCTGTTCGAAATAACAATAATCATTCAATTTATATTATATATTTACACTGTGTGTGCAAAATGATTTCATTCGTATAATATGTTCGCATTGCGTGTGTGTTTGTAATTCTAATGATTTCATTTGTATCACGTATTGTTAAGAGGTTTCATTTGTACTAATAATCATTTCACTTGTATTATGTATTTGTTTATGTGTGCATAATAATTTAATCTGTATAATATATTTACAGTGTGTGTGCGTTTGCAATTATAGTGGCTTTATTAGTACAATACAATTACGATGTGTGCACGTTTGTAATATTCATTTCATTTGTATTATGTATTCACAATGTGTGTACGTTTGTAATATTCATTTCATTTGTATATTATTCACAATGTGTGTACGTTTGTAATATTCATTTCATTTGTATTATGTATTCACAATGTGTGTACGTTTGTAATATTCATTTCATTTGTATTATGTATTCACAATGTGTGTACGTTTGTAATATTCATTTCACTTTGTATTATGTATTCACAATGTGTGTACGTTTGTAATATTCATTTCATTTGTATTATGTATTCACAATGTGTGTACGTTTGTAATATTCATTTCATTTGTATTATGTATTCACAATGTGTGTGCGTTTGTAATAATAATTGTTTCACTCGTATAGTTACATTAAAATAATAACGTGTTCGTTTGTAATGATAATCATTTTCTTTGGTGACATATTCACGTTGTGTGTGTGTTCGTAATAATATCATCTCTTTTGTATAATATATTCACATGACGTGTGCGTTTGTAGTAATAATCATTTCTTTTGCATGACTAGATTATTTGCGCTGTGTGTGCATAATGATCTCATTTGTATCACACATTCAAAAAAGGTTTAGGCAGTTGTACACTTACCAAACAGAATAATGATAAACAGGAGACCAACCAGCATGGCAACCGCGATAGTAAGTAGCCTTTGACCTTGACATTGCAGCCACACAAAATCCAGCTCCCTCTCCAGACTTTCAAAACTGATCACACTTCCATTGTTAAGAGTGCAAGTGTACTCATCTAGTCGGTGCATGTGAACATCTGTTAATCTTATTACCCAGTACCAAAAATCGAGCGCTTCACAGCCACATGATAATGCATTCTGATACAGATCAATCGTCAAATTAGTCCAGTTTGAAATGGTGTCAAAATCATTTCTTTGATCCTGATGTAGATAGTTAATGTTGTTTTCTGAAAGATCGACAAAAGTCAAAGCAGTCATGTGACCTACACGGCAGTTGAAGTGACTGATGGCGTTACGTGCCAGAAAGAGATTCCTTAGTTTCCCTTGAGACAGGAACGCCATCTTGGACAAGTCTTTTATGTAGTTGTCGTTCAGGTTCAAAACCTGCAAATTCCCAAGTCCACTCAAGATCTTCCCGTCCGAGTCTCCAGCAAAGGATTCGCCCAGAAAATTACCTTGGAGAAAGAGATGGGTGAGGTTGGGCATGTCCTGAAAGAAATCAGGTCCCACGTACACAGCGAAATTCTTGGAGAGATCAAGACGACGAAGTTTATGTAAACCCAACACGGGACCGACGAAGCAAGGAAGTCTGTTTTGGGAAACATCCATGATTTCGATGCTGTTACTAGAGAACTGGCAGCGCGGGAGAATGTAGTCTAACTTGATATCACTGGCATACACAAAACGTATAGTTGGAGGAAATATCACAAAATCGTCTTGAAGACTGGTCATTTTACTCCTCTCTAGCTCTCGTGTGCTGAAACTGAGGACAGTATGCGTTAGTTTTGTCGTCTGCCTCGTTGGTGGTTTGACAGTCGTTGCAGTTGTTTCTCCTGAACTAGTCAGTGTTGGCACCGCTGTTTTCCAGAAGTGAATATGATTCTTATATACAAAAGTGTTCAAGTCATGTATAAACTTCATCAAACTTGCTTGTTTGTCTTTTCTGTTCTGTGGATCGAAACAAATGGAGAAATCCGCCACAGGCCCCTGTGCACGTGTAGAATGAAACTCCTTTTCGTTTTCTGATGAAAGGAACTCCTGTGTTTCAGGAAGACGTGTTCTGTTTGATCCAGTAGCAAGCTTCCCCTTCAGTGTCTGGGGCTGTTGATCTTGTGGGGTTTTAGACATATGGAACACAGCGCCATCAGTGTGAAAATAATTCTCTGTCCTTGTCCTTGCACTTCTGTGCTGAGGTGCACTTAGGATAAAGCCCGCCAGTATGTGTGTTGTATTCACGTCAAGTATTCTTTCGTTCTCCACGCTGTCACACTGTCACATGTCCACATTGCCACATGTCCACATGTCACATGTCCACATTGTCCACTCTGTCCACACTTCAATGTCACATTGTCCAATTGTCCACCGTCCACATGTCACATTGTCACATTGTCCACTGTCCCGTCCACATTGTCCACATTGTCACATTCACTGTCACTTTGTCCACACTGTCCACTTGTCCACACTGTCACATTGTCCACATTTCCACATTGTCACTGTCCCATTGTCCACATGCCATGTCCACATTGTCCACATTGTCCACTGTCCACACTGCACATTGTCCACATTGTCCACATTGTCCACATTGTCCACATTGTCCCATTGTCCACACTGTCCACATTGTCCACATTGTCCACATGTCCACATTGTCCACACTGTCCACATTCCACATGTCCACATTGTCCACATTGTCCACATTGTCCACATTGTCCACATTGTCCACATTGTCACTCTGTCCACATTGTCCACACTGTCCACATTTCCACTGTCCACACTGTCCCACTGTCCACACTGTCCACTGATGGACGAGGTTTGTGTTGAGTTGTGTGGTTAGAATGTAAGGACAGATTTTGTTCGACATGCGTTTGTGGTCTAGGGAAATATTTTAAACTAGTATCGATTGTTTGTGATGTGTTTAACTGATAACGGTGTTTATTTGAGGCACCAAGAACTCTGCCTGTGTCATTTCCTTGGCTGATGGTTGTCATTCTTTTGGCGTCAGTCTGCTTGTGATCGTCACTGACACTGCTGTTGTTTGGCTGTCTGAAGGCGTCAGAAGTAAAATGGTTTTGTCTGCTGATTTGTATGGTCTCCATATGAGGCAGTGGGTAAAGTCCAATCAGAAAGGTTGCGTTGATCAGATCGTTGTCATAGAATGACAAGTATTTCAGGCTTGTTGGAAGATTGAACATGGCACCCAAGTCGATGTCAAATACCCTCATGCTCTCCGCTTTTAAAAGCTCAAGCCGGGTGTAGCCAAGGTACTGGAAATACTCCGCTTTGATTTTAAAGTTAACAGTCCTGTGGATGTTGGAGATATTCAAGGCCTTAATGGCCGTCAACCAGAGACTCTTGGAACCTTCCATAAAAGCCGGAAAGAGGAGAAGTCTACAAGAGTGCAGATCCAGACTGTGCAACGTGGGAAGGAAGGAGAAGGCGTTGTTGTGGATCTTCCTCAAAGGACAGTTGGTCAGGTTGAGAGTCAGAGGTCTGGATGTTTTGATTGAAGCGAAGAACCTTTCCGAGACTTCCGTGATGGCACAGTGTCCCGTTTCACCGTTCATATCCAGCAGCTCCAGTTGATGTAGACGTGCAAACCCTGGACCCAGCTCCACGTTGTTGGCAAGCCCGTCCATCCTCAACGTTCTCAACACCCTGAGAGACGACAGAGCTTGGTCAGGATACGCCAGTTCAGGACTTACAACGAAGGGTTGGAACTGCAGATCCAGATATGTCAGCCTGGACAGGTCTTGGAAGACTTTATGGGGGAATGTTCCTGGAACCATTCGGAACGAGTTGTTCTTCAAGGACAGCCATGAAAGATGAAACAAACCACTGAACGACTGATTGTCTAACTGCCTGATGTGATTGTGACTCAGGTCCAGCGTCTCTAACGCAGACAAGTTCAGAAAGGAAGACCCTGGCAAGGTGGTAAGAAGGTTGCCAGACATGTTCAGGGACAGCAGCGTTGAGGGAAGATTTTGAGGGATTTCTGTCCAGCCCAGATAAGAGCAGTCCGTGGAAACGACCTTCCCTCTAGCACTGACGTACGTGCAGTTTGTGGCCATGACCCCAAGGGTGTTTGGGGTACAGTTCAAGGTCAAAGTGACCAGGAAGAAATAGATCAGTCGATTCATGGTGAAGTAGGGTACAACCGACAGGCTGGAATTTATGAAGCTGAAAATACCAACACCACTTTAGCTGTATACATGTATGTGGAACAAAATGATCAACACTACGACTACTAAATACCTCTCTCTCTCTCTCTTTCTTTTTTTCTTTCTTTGTCTCTTTCTGTCTGTCTGTCTGTTGTCTGTCTGTCTGTCTGTCTCTCTCTCTTTCTCTTCAATCTGCTCTGCTCTCATCATCACAGATAACACAATACATTAAGTACTTTGCCAAGTATCTGTATTACAGTTTGAAACGAAGAGAGATTGCTTCCAGTAAATAGAAATTAACAATTCACATTAAGTATTTTGTGTTATTTTATCATCTGATGCATTGTTGTGTGTTCAACTTTTCGCAAGGGCTAATTACCACACAAATAAACACGGTCTGTCTGTCTGTCTGTCTGTCTGTCTGCCTGTCTGTCTGTCTGCCTGTCTGTCTGTCTGTCTGTCTCTCTCTCTCTCTCTTCCCCCCCCTCCCCCCCAGGGACCCAAGGCTCGAATATAAATAGAATGTTTGTATCTTATGTTCTTTCCGCTTATTTGCTGTGCACTTGTACAAAACATTTCAAATGAGAAATATTGTTAATTGCTTAGGTAATGTTTATAATGATTGTGAGAATGCATAATTATATAATTATGTACATCCCCCTTCTAAGGGGCTGTGGCCTATATGAATAAACCATCTGAACTCTGAACTCTCTCTCTCTCTCTCGCTCTCTTTCTGTGCCTGTCTGTCTGTTTGTCTGTCTGTCTCTCCTCTCTGTCTGTCTGTCTGTCTCTCTTCTCTCTCTGTGTCTGTCTGTCTGTCTCTGTTTGTTTGTCAATCTGTCTGTCTTTCTCTGTCTGTCTGTCTGCCTGTTTGTCTTTGTCTGTCTCTCTGTCTGTCTTTCTGTCTGTCTGTCTGTCTGCTGGTCTCTCTCTCTCTCTCTCTCTCTCCTCTGTCCGTCTGTCTGTCTCTCTCTCTCTCTCTCTCTGTCTGTCTGTCTGTCGCTCTCTCTCTCTCTCTCTCTCTCTCTGGAGGGCCAATTCTCAAGTAGATAAACATTTGACTACCAGCCTAATCAGAAGGTCATGGATCAATCTAAGACACCTCCACGTGGAAGACAAAGGGTGGAGATTTTTCCGAACTGATAGGTCAGTATGTGCGCAGAATTTGGACTTGCCAGTGGCTAAATCCCCTTCATGTATATATGCAGAATATCAAATATCCATGTTAAAGATCTTGTAAGTCAGATCAGTGGCTGGCTAAGGAGTTCCACACTGGTCGAAAGACATTGAAAGCGTGTCTGGCCTTGTTTATGTGGCGTCTGTGCAAACTTTAGTTTGTTTGTTTGTCTGTTTGTTTGTCTGTTTGTTCGTTTTTATCCAGTCTGACGATCAAAGTTCCGACATTCATAACGAGGAATATATATATTTAACGCTCAGCAAATTAGAGCGAATCAATCAATTGTGAAAATTGGATGCTGTTCATGTTCATGACAATTGCTGGGGAAACGCCGAGGAGGTCAAGATCATTCGTAACATCAGCCTTAAGAGTCAGGGTTCTGCCTTGTCCACGTCGAAGGTTGACACGGTCGCTGAGGTTGGCAGACAATATGTCACCCAGGGGAGTGGGACACCTTGTCTGCATTCGAAGGCTGTGCCCGATCAGTCTCAGTCGGCGTCTTCGAAGCGTCTTGCTCAAGGGTGAGAGCTGAGTCCGAGAGTAGAGCGCCTTGGTGGAGATTTTCTCTGGCCAGTAGATGCCGAGTGCCGAGCGGATCATACGCTGATGAGAAGAGTCGATCAACTTCGAGAGAGTTTCGGTCAGAGGTATGGACCCGAGACCGTAGCATACGATTCTCTCTACTGCTGCCTTGAAAAGTCTAATCTTGATTTGGTCATCGGCCTTCGAGCTGAAAATCGGCTTCAATTTGTTCATCGCTGCCCTTGCTTTGGCGAATCGTTCGTCTACCACTGAACTTGGAGACGAGGTGTCAATTCCGAGGTAACTGAACTGCTTGCATGTCTGAACCACCTCGCCGGACTGGAAAAAGATTCGACGGGGAATGGTGTCGTGGCCGACGTGCATGACTTTCGTTTTGCCGTGGTTGATTTTGAGACCAACAGCTGACGCATTCCTCTCGAGATTTTGAAGAACTCTCTCTACAGTGTCGGCCGATTCGCAGGCCAGAGCGATATCGTCGGCGTAAGCCAAGGCGCTGATCTTTATTGCTGGATGGCGAGAGCTCCGTCTCCCTATCAGGGTGAAACCATCGTCGTCGTGCAACGTCTTTCGAAGGACGTGATCTAGAACAGTGATAAACAGATATGGAGACAACGTGTCACCTTGGAGGACGCCAGATGTAGTGATGAAGAGGTCTGTGTTGCCGTGATTGGTCCAAACAGAGGCTGATGTGTCGGTGTAAAGTTGCATCACGTCTGCCGTAACGTCACTGGGTACTCCGTACAGCGAGAGGATTTCCGGTATAGAGCTTCGGTCGAGCGAGTCGAATGCTTTCTTGAAATCAACAAAAACAATCGACACTGTTCGTTTCGTCGTACGGCACATGTCCAGTATGCACCTCAGAGCCATTGCTTGCTCTGAAGTCGATCTTCCCGCTCTGAAGCCACTTTGCAGGGTAGCAGTTGAGGTTCGACTACCGATTTTATGCGCTTGAGAAGAATCTTGTTCATTAGTTTTGTGAGGGCGCACGTCTTCGAAATGCCACGCTGATTGTCCAGTGACTTTGAAGCTCCTTTCTTCGGAATCGAAACAATCATGCTTTGTTTCCACTTACTTGGCACCATGTTTCCAGCGTCACTGATTTTGGAGTGGTTGTTGAGAAAGTCCACGACATCGTTTTCAAGTTCTGCGAGTTTCAAAATTCGGTTAGGTATACCGTCAGGCCCTGGGGCTGTGTCGTGCCGCGTCGTCATCAGAGCTGCACGTATTTCTGCAATCGAGAAAGGTTCTGATTGTGTGTTGTTCCGCACTACGTACTGTCGGTGGAAGTCGTGACAAAATTGTGGTCGTTCTTTGCGTTGAGAATACGACTGTAGTGGTCTTTGAGTTTTGACTTCCTGTCTTCGATCGATTTAGTGGCTAAACAGTTCAATGGTTCGGGTTTTCTCCCACAGAACCGGTTCATGACCCTCCAAGCGGCTGATGGTCGATATTCGAAGGTGCGACGAGTGATTTCACTTATCATATCTTCGGCGTAGGCCTTTGCCCTGACACCATGAGCTGTCTCAAGTTTATCGAGTGCTGTCCGAAATTCGTTGCTGTATTCACCAAATCGGTCACGGTTACTTTGGACATTTCTCCTAGCGGCGGCGAGCATAGGGTCGTCAAGCCAGCACGAGGATCTCACAATTCTCACAATAACGAGGAACAGATAACCTTCAACGTTGGAAGTAACTTCAGTGAGATTAAACTTTGTTCAACACCTGATAAAGTACAAGAAATCCCAATTCCTCTCAACAATGACTGAAACATACATACACATTTTGTAACAAAGATGACTTTAGATCGATATGAAATTGACCTTAAATTAATGGAGCAGATTTCCAGATATAGTCTACTTGTGTTACTCAAAACAGGAGTACAAGAACCGACTTTGATGACATCAGTCCTGAAGGGTAGAGTCAAGGCAAAGAGAAAACAAGGAAGGCCAGCAAAATCCTTCATGGACAACATCGCTGACGCCTGCAAACTGGGGCTCCATGACATCATACACAGGAGCAGAGACCGTGTCGCCTGGCGATCCTTCGTGACAAAGAGTGGAGCTCCCACAGTCGTCCATGGCGACGGAGATAGATGATGTATTACTCAAATATTCACGTTGCACTCTTCCCAGCCAAGCAGCCATTTTGATTTTCACAGTGGAAGCAGAATCATTGAGGATTACAATTTAATGCTACCCTCAATCATATTAATATTATTTGATTCTCTCATGCAAAATCTTTATCAAATTTTACATATCATAACAATGTATTGTCTAAGTGCATCCAGGTATAAAATGATGTAACTGCTGATCTAAGTATAGTGAAGATGAGAAAAAAATGTCTGTACACACACATACACACTCACGCGCACACACACACACGCGGAAACACACACACACACAAACACATACAAACACACACACACACAACACACACACACATACATGCATACACACACACACACAATTCATACACACACACAAATACATACACACACAAATACACATACACATAAATACATACATACACACACATACACACATAGACATTTCCACACATACACATACACATACACACACACACACATACACATACACATATACACACATACACATACATACACACACATACACACATACACACACATACACACACATACACACACATACACACATACACACACATACACTAACATACACACACATACACACACACATACACACATACATACACATACATACACACACACATGTATACATACACATACACATACATACACATACATTCACACACACATACAACACACACATACACACACACACACAAACACATACACACATACACATACACATACACACACACAAACACATACATACACACACACACACACACACACATACACACAACACACACACACACACAACACAACACACACACAACACACACACACACAACACACACACACACACACACACAAACACAACACACACACAACACACACACACACACACACACACACACACACACACACACACACACACACACACACACACACACACAACACACACACATACACACACATCCCGTTCTGTCTGTTGTCAGATCTAGTCTGTATGTCTGTCTATCTGTCTGTATGTCTGTCTGTCTGTATGTCTGTCTGTCTGTCTCACAAACAGGAACCGACAACATAATGAAGAGGATGCAGACGACAGTGTCAAAAGGAACAAGCGGAAACAGACGCCGTCTCATCCAGACAGACCACTTCCTGTATATACATGTACATGGCTTCCATCTCCAGTTCTGGAGACCTGATGGTCAAGTGGTTAAAATCTACCGGTGTGGCCGCCATAACTCAGGTACGGATCTCATTCCTGGTCACATACTTTTCTTTTCGTTACTATGACGTCAGGCTTATTTTATCCCCCCCCCCTTTTTTTTTTAACCCTTTGAATCCCGCATCCTGTCCACCAGCATCCTGCATTGTCAACCCTACCACCAAGCAAAAACTTAACCCTCTGACTCCCTCAACCGATCCACCAGCTTTCTGCAAGGTTAAGTTTTGCAGTTGGTGGATAGGGTGCGAGAATCAAAGGGTTACTATAGCGTTCCAACATTCTTGTACGCGCGTAGCCTACGCACATTATTTTGCCTATGCTGTGCAGGCGGTACGTTCCTACACAGTCTGCTTATTCGTCTGCGCGTGCATGCGGTTTTTGTGTTTCCGTAACCCATCGGACAATTAGACTTACATCACTTTATCATCATCATGTGCCCTGCCGAATGGTGTTGGCGCTCATGGCTCTCCATACAAATCTATCCCTTGTCGCTGC
This sequence comes from Monoplex corrugatus, assembly GCA_030674185.1. NCBI lineage: Eukaryota > Metazoa > Mollusca > Gastropoda > Littorinimorpha > Ranellidae > Monoplex > Monoplex corrugatus. The sequence goes on along the minus strand of JAPXFY010000030.1, from coordinate 41,221,719 downwards.
AAGTACATCTCCCATCCTCTCTGTCCTCAGCCACCCTGCAAATCCGTCCAATATATTCTCCCTAGGTCTGCCCGGTGTTCTCTTTTTTCCTCCAGCTTTCCTGTGGTGACCAGGTGCTCTAATGTCTCTTTCCCAATAAAATATCCTATAAATGTTGCTTGTCTTTCCCTCATCTTCCTTATTATTAATCTTCTTTCTGCCTCCTTCAAGATTGTCTCGTTTGTTTTCATCGCTGTCCATGGAACTCTTAACATTCTTCTTAGAAATCACATTTCGGTTGCCTCAGTTCTGTTCTGACTTCGTGTGTTGACTGATAACTTTACAGGATATTTAACGTGCGTATTTGATGTTCTGCGAGCGTACACACAAAACGGAGGTCTAAGCACTCACGGCCAGGTCTGTACACATGATGACCAGGGAGATTGGAAGACTCTCCAGCCCTCCCCCTTTACCCACCACCATCATCATCATCATCATCATCATATCATTATCATCATCATCAAGTACCTTGCCACATGGCGTTGGCAATCATGGCCTTGCATCTGTTTTTATCCCTTCTCGCCGCAAGCACCTCTTCCACCCTCTTTGTTTTCAGCCACTCTGCAAGTCCGTCCAATATTTTCTCCCTGGGTCCACCTGGTGTTCTCTTTCCCTCCAGCTTTCCTGTTGTGACCAGATGCTCTAATTCCCGTTTCCTCATAAAATGGCCTGTAGATGTTGCTTGTCTTTTTCTAATCTTCTTGATCAATGATCTTCTTGTATCTGCCTCCTTCAAGACTGTCTCGTTTGTTTTCTTTGCTGTCCATGGAACTCTCAGCATTCTTCTTAGAAACCACACCTCGGCTGACTCAGTTTTGTTCTGGCTTTGTTTGTTGACTGATCACTTTACAGGATATTTAACGTGTGTATTTGATATTCTTACCAACAAATGCCTATCAATTAACATCAGGAAGAGAGAACCGATAATGTTATACGTTTGTGAGGCGTGGACAGTCAACAAGCAAAGCCAGAACAAGATTGAAGCAACCGAGACAGGGTTTCTAAGAAGAATGTTGAGAATTCCATGGACAGCAAAGAAAACAAACGATACAGCCTTGATGAAGGCAGACACAAGAAGATCATTCGTAAGGAAGATTAAGAAAAAATCAGGCAACATTTATAGGCCATTTTATGTGGAAAGGGGAATTGGAGCACCTGGTCACAACAGGAAAATGGAGGGAAAGACGGAGAGGGTGGAAGAGGAGTTTGCAGCAACAAGAGATAGAAACAGATGGAAGGCCATGATCGCCAACGTCATGTGGCAAGGCACTTGATGATGATGATGATGATGATGATGATGATGATGATGATGATGATGATGATGATGATGATGATGATGATGATGATGATATGATGTTCTGCGAACCTACACACAAGAAAGAGGTCTAGGCATTCATGACTGGGTCTGCACACATGATGACCAGGGAGATTGGAAGACTCTCCCCTTCTCTACCCCCCCCCCATCCCCATTTACCCACCAGGCAGACAGTGTCCAGGCAGGATGAAACCCCCAATACGAAGTTTAAGGCTTAGCTGATCTATTTTACTATCTATCGCAAGTGTCTCGGTCAGTTCTGGTGGTGTTAGCATTTTACATGAGATAATGAACTGAGAGTCTGTCTCTCTACACACACACACACACAGATACACACACAGACACACACACACACACACACACACACACACACACACACACACACACACACACATATATATATATATATATATATATATATATATAAATATATATATATATATATATGTATACATGTATACATATATATATGTATATATATATATACATATGAGGGTAATGCCTTTTTCTTTAGTACAGGAACAATTACCGACACAGGAACATGTATCATACAATAAATGAAGCTGGTCCTCTGGGGATCACATCCCTACTTCTCAACATAGTCACCAATAGCAATGTTCCACCTTCGAATGAGGGCATGTATCCCTGCCTCGTAACATTCTGTTGACTGTGCTTGGAGCCACGTCTTCACGGCAGTTTTCACTTCCTCGTCACTGGCATAATGTTTGCCCTCAAACCCTCTGTCATGGGGCCGAAGAGATGATAGTCTGAAGGCGCTAAGTCTGGTGAGTATGAAGGATACTGTAAAGTTGTCCACCTGAATGAGGCGATTGTCTCCTTTGTCCTGATGCTTGTGTGTGGTCGAGCATTGTCATGCAGAAGGAGGACATTATCAATTTGCATGTTGGGTCTCACTCGTCAGATTCTTGCTTTGAACTCGTCAGGGTTTTAATGTATGCCTCAGAGTTGATCGTTTCTTCTCTTGGCAAGAAATCAACCAGAATGACACCTTGAGCATCCCAAAAGACAATCGCCATGATTTTTCAGCTGACTTTTCCGTCTTGAACTTGTTCGGTTTTGGTGACGTAGAGTGGCGCCATTCCATTGATGCCTCTTTGATTCCGGTTCATAATGGTGAATCCATGTTTCATCACCAGTAATGAGCCTTCTAAAGACGGTGTTGTCTCTTTGATTTTGTTCAAGAAGTTCAGTGCAGGCGCTGACCCTGTCAGTCTTGCGTTCGGTAGTCAGCTCTCTTGGTACCCAACAGGCACACACTTTTGAAAACCCAAGTGATTCAACAATGTTATAAGCACTTCCATGGCTCACTTCAAGGTTTTCTGCCAACTCCTCAAGAGTTATGGCCTATCTTCTCTAATCAGAGCATCTGCTTTTGCTTTATTGGCAGGATTCACAGAAGTGGACGGCCGGCCAGAATGGGGTTTTATCGGCTACGCTCACATTTTCATCATTCAGATGACAGACCCACCCGTGAACATTGCTATAATCTAAAGTGTTCTCCACATACATATTCTGTAATCGTCTGTGAATATTCACAGGGGTTTCCCCCTCAGCAACAAGGAATTCAATCACTGCTCTATGTTTTTGACGCAGCTCTAAGAGGGCAGCCATTTTGAGTTTTTCCTCACGAGTCTATGAACCGGAAACATACCAAACAAAATATTTCAGTCCGTTCAGTTAGTGATTATTTGTAACTGAGCAACATTTCAGGTAATTTAAAAAAAAAACTTCGTCTGATATAAATAAAAAGGCATTACGTTTTGACTCACCCTCGTATATAGACATATATATCTATATATATGTACACACACACACACACACACACACACACACACACACACACACACACACACACACACAACACACACACACACACACACACACACACACACACACACACACACATATATATGTATGAAGCTCTTTTCTTTTCTTTTCTTTTTTTTTTTTTTTCTTTTTTCTTTTTTTTTCTTTTCTCACAAGTTACACAAGTCATGATATTGTGACCCAAAGTCGTACAATTACTAAAAAAAAACTTTTCGAGTTTGCACCTCTCTCTCTCTCTCTCTCTCTCTCTCTCTCTCCTCTCTCTCTCTCTCTCTCTCTCTCTCTCTCTCTCTCTCCTTCCTTCCCTCCGTTTCTCTCCCTGATACTATTTTTGTCTGTAATACACACATACAAAAAAACATACATGCATAATACATACATACATACACCACACATACATACATACATACATACATACATACATACACACACATACATACATCATACTAACATCCATACATACACACATGTATATAAACATGCATGTTTACATACATACATACATATATACATACATATATACATACGTATATACATACATATATACATACACACATATATACATACATATATACATACATACATACATACATACATACATACACACATACACACATACATACATACATACACACATACATACATACATACATACATACATACATACGTACATACATACATACGTACATATATACATACATACATCCATACATACATATACACATACACACATACATACATACACACATACATATTATTACTACATACATACATACATACATACATACACACATACATGCATACATACATACACACATACATATACATACATACACACATACATACATACACACATACATACATACATACACACATACATACATACATGCATACATGCATACATACATCCGTCAGGTCGGATAGATGTATCCGCTACTGGTAACCTGGAACCCAGTACTACCTGTCGCAGGGTCGAATTGCTGGCGACTAAACCAGCAACCCCACCAGTCCTCTCAGGAGGATGGTGAGGAGGGTGGCTAGAAACCCTGGTGGAAATAAATTAGATCCATCAAAGGGCGCCAGCTCTGGAGAGCTACCCGCGGCCATCTAGCTAAGGGAGTAAACCCTGACAGTAAATCCGGTGTGGGGCCCCTAAGGCGGTTGGATGGCAAACTTTGTCACTTTCCGGCAACTCCTGCGGCCGCGTTGGCACCAAAACGTAACAGCCCCGCTGTTCCTTTGGATCTGTCAGCGAGGTGGAGAGGGGGGACAAGTTGCATGGGCAACAGCCTGTCTTCCATATTACACTGCCCAGGCTTACATCCGTCCATTCATCCACAAACACTCTGCACCTACGACCTGGAGAGGACACTCCAGCCTCGCTACTAACACTAGTGTCGGCACAACACGGGAAGCAACAGATACCGGTGATAAGTCATTGCTCAACTTGCGTAGAGCTGACGCCAGGGATTGCTTTTGACGGTGGGAGAGACCTTCGTGTCTTACTGGACAGCTACCGCCCACCTAAGCTGGGCAGCCCCCAGCCAGTTAGGTGCTGTCCCGCCACGACCTGCCTTCTTCATTGGGTGCATGAAGATTAGGAGAAAATCTGACAAGCAGGTCGTTAATTACCGCACCAAACAAAAAGAAAACTTCAAATTCAAGAAACGGATCAGGAAAAGGATCAGCAATGAAACTGGGCTGTTGGAATGTCCGAACAATGATGCCTGGGCTCTCCCAAGATCTGCAAGACATCAGCGACGCCAGAAAAACCGCCGTCATAAACAGCGAACTAAAGAGGCTCAATGTGGACATTGCCACTCTGCAGGAAACACGGCTGGCTGACTCAGGAACACTAAAGGAAAGGGACTACACCTTCTTCTGGCAAGGAAAGAGTTCTGATGCCCCAAGAGAGCACGGAGTAGGCTTTGCAGTAAGGAACAGCCTGCTGAACATGATTGAACCAGGCAGCGGCGGTTCAGAACGACTCTTGACTCTCCGCCTCAACACCACCGAAGGCTATGTCACTCTCATCAGCGTTTATGCCCCAACTCTGTCCGCCTCTCCAGACACCAAGGATGAGTTCTACGAAAATCTTGCATCAACCATAAGGAACATCCCCAGGACAGAACAACTTGTTCTCCTGGGCGACTTCAACGCCAGAGTGGGTGCAGACAATGACTCATGGCCCTTCTGCCTCGGTTCCTTTGGAGTGGGGAAAATGAATGAGAATGGACAGCGACTGCTTGAGTTTTGCGCCTGCCATGAACTGTGCCTCGCCAACTCCTTCTTCAAGACGAAGCCTAAACACAAAGTCTCCTGGAGGCATCCCCGCTCAAAACATTGGCACCAACTGGATTTGATCCTAGTAAGACGTGCCGCTTTCAAAAACGTTCTCCAAACTCGCTCTTATCACAGCGCAGACTGCGACACAGACCACTCTCTGGTATGTTGCAAGATCAGGCTACAACCAAAGAAGTTCCACTGCTCAAAGAAACAAGGGAACTCTCGCATTGACGTCAGCATGATGTCTCAGCCAGATCTTGTAGAACAGTTCGCAGAGGCCTTTCAGAGAAATACGATGCATTGCAGCCCAGAGACTCTGCCACTGAGAGATGGGAAACGCTATGAGACACCATGCACCGCATTGCTATGGCCACCTTTGGAAGAAAACTGTGAAGTCCCACGACTGGTTTGAGGCCAAATCATCAGAGATGACTCCCACTGTTGAGGCCAAGCGTGCCGCACTCACCAAGTATAAGCGGTCACCCAGTGAGAAGAACATGCAAATCCTCAGGGCTGCCAGAAGTAAGGTTCATCTTAACGCCAGGCGCTGCGCAAACGAGTACTGGACAGAGCTCAGCGAAGAGATACAGAGTGCTGCTGAAAGAGGCAACATCCGAGGAATGTATGATGGCATCAAGAAGGCACTGGGACCAACACAGAGCAAGATCGCCCTCCTCAAATCCTCCACTGGGGAAGTAATCAGCAATCCTAGCCAACAGATGGAAAGATGGGCGGAACACTACTCCGACCTCTACTCCACACAGAACATGGTGTCCCCCTTAGCCCTCGATGCCATCAAGTGCATGCCGGTAATGGAAGAACTTGACGCAGAGCCAACTGCGGACGAACTCAGCAAGGCCATTGGTAGCCTGGCATCAGGGAGGGCACCTGGCAACGACGGAATTCCCCCAGACCTCATCAAGCACTGCAAGACTTCTCTTCTGCACCCTTTGCACGCAGTTCTCTGTCAGTGTTGGAATGAGGGAGCTGTACCACAGGACATGAGGGACGTCAAGATCGTCACCCTGTACAAAAACAAGGGCGAAAGGAGCGACTGCAACAACTACAGAGGTATCTCGCTCCTCAGCATTGTTGGCAAAGTCTATGCTCGGTCCTCCTAATCCGCCTGCAGAAACTGGCTGAACGCGTCTACCCGGAATCACAGTGTGGTTTTCGAGCAGAGAGATCCACGGTAGACATGGTCTTCTCCCTTCGCCAAATCCAGGAGAAGTGCAGAGAGCAGCGGATGCCCCTGTATGTGGCATTCATTGACCTCACCAAGGCCTTTGACCTAGTCAGCAGAGATGGCCTTTTCAGGGCTCTCCGAAAAATTGGCTGCCCCCCCAAACTGCACAGCTTAATTGAGTCCTTCCACTCAAACATGAAAGGGATGGTGCAGTTCAACGGAAACCTCTCCAAGCCCTTCGGTGTACGCAGCGGTGTGAAACAAGGCTGCGTCCTGGCCCCAACCCTCTTTGGAATCTTCTTCGCTCTCCTCCTGAGGCATGCGTTCAGCACAGTGCAAGAAGGGATCCACCTGCGGACCAGATCAGATGGCAGGCTCTTCAACCTCGCCCGCCTCAGAGCAAGGACAAAGGTCCGTGAAGCCCTCATCAGAGACATGCTATTTGCCGACGATGCCGCAGTTGTGACCCATACTCAGCGGGACTTGCAGTCACTAATGGACCGCTTCTACCAGGCCTGCAAAGAATTTGGTCTGACCATCAGTCTTAAGAAGACAAACGTCCTGGGCCAAGACACGCCATCTCCACCAGCCATCACCATTGATGACTACGAGCTTGAAGCCATCCATCAATTCACATATCTTGGATCCACCATCACCGATAACCTCTCCCTTGATACAGAGGTCGACAAGAGAATCGGGAAGGCAGCCACAACACTAGCCCGCCTCACACAAAGGGTGTGGACAAATCCCAAGCTGACCACTAAGACAAAGATGGCTGTATACAACGCCTGTATCCTCAGCACCTTGCTGTATGGCAGCGAGGCATGGACCACGCATGCTCATCAGGAGAAAAGGCTCAATACCTTCCACCTGAGAAGCTTACGGCGCATACTTGGCATTTCCTGGCAAGACAAGGTGACCAACACCGAAGTCCTAACCTGCGCTGGCCTCCCAACCATGCATACCATGCTGAGACAGCGTCGGCTGCGCTGGTTGGGCCACGTTCGCCGCATGGAAGATGGTCGCATCCCAAAAGACATCCTTTATGGTGAGCTTGCCACAGGGCAGAGAAACGTTGGCCGCCCACAGCTGAGATACAAAGACGTATGCAAGCGTGACATGAAGGCGCTTGAGATCAACACTGAGTCCTGGGAGGACCTCGCAGACGACCGCAACAGCTGGAGAACTACTCTCAAGAAACAGCTGCGGATTGGTGAGGACAAACTGTCAGCTGCTGCAGCAGAAAAGCGAGTTCGCAGAAAAGGGATGACAGCCAACAGACCAGCATCAGAATACACATGTGACCGCTGCGACAGAGACTGCCTCTCTCGCATTGGTCTGTACAGTCACAGGCGACGCTGCTTGGACCAAGCAGACAGCCCATCTAGACATTAGAACGGATGTACTTTGTCCATGGTCAGTCATGACCGAAGGAGGCCTACTACATACATAGATGCATAGCCTACATACACACACATACATACATACACAACCATACATACATACATACATAGATACATACACACATACATATATACATACATAAATACATACATACACACATTCATACATACATACATACATACATACACACATACACACATACATACAAAATCACACACATACATACATACATATATACATACATACATACATACATACATACATACATACATACATACATACATACGTACATACACACACACATACATACATACATGTTCACACACACACACATACATGGAACACCTTCGTCCGGTAGGGACCGTCATGTGGCACAGGTGACACCAGACTATCAGCCAGATAATCATCATCATCATCAGGTGCCCTGCCGCATGGCGTTGGCGACCATGGACTTCCAACCATCTCTATCTCTCGTTGCCCCCAGCATCTCCCCCACCCTCTTCATCCTCAGCCACCTTGCAAGTCCGTCCAGCATTCTCTCCCTGGTCTACCCGGTGCTCTCTTTCCCTCCAGCTTTCATGTTGTGACCAGGTGCTCCAAATCCCCCTTCCTCATATAATGGCCTCTAAATGTTGCTTGTCTTTTCCTAATCTTCCTTATCAGTGATCGACTTGTGTCTGCCTCCATCAAGATTGTCTCGTTTGTTTTCTTTGCTGTCCATGGAACTCTCAACATCCTTCTTAGAAACCACATCTCGGCTGCCTCAATCCTGCTCTGGCTTTGCTTGCTGACTGTCCACGCCTCGCATCCGTACAACAGTATTGGTTCTATATAACATTCAAGGACTCTCTTTCTGATGTTAATTGATAGGCATTTGTTGGTAAGAATGCTTGTCATCTTCTTGAATGCTGTTTTGGCTTGGCCGATTCTGCCAGCTATTTCCGATGTGCATCTGCCGTCTGATGAAATGATCGTTCCCAGGTATTTGAACTTATTGACCTGTGTCAAGGTTGTGCCATTTGCTATTATTTTGCATGAGGGGATTTCATGTTTTTTACTGATCACCATGACTTCAGTCTTCCTGCTGTTTAGTTCCAACCCCTACCTTTGCTTTCTGTTTCTAGTATATTCACAAGGTTTTGTAGGTCCCTTTCATTTTCTGCAATTAGCACGGTATCATCTGCGTACCGAATGTTGTTTATCATTTCCCTCCAACCTTTAATCCAGGGTCTTCTTCTAGCCAGATACTGCGACCAAACTCAAACTCAAAAATACCAAGATCGCAACATGGAATGTGAGGACATTGCTGCAAAAGGGCAAATTAGAGAATGTCAAAATGGACATGGAAAGGCTTAACATTAGTATTTTAGGACTAGGGAAGTGAGATGGAAGGAGGCAGGCATGATCACATTCAGAGAGTATACAGTGATATACTCTGGTGGAAACTCATATGAAAGAGGAGTAGGCATTGTAATGGACAGGGACAAACCAAAAGCAGTTAAGGGATACTGGGCTGTGTCCGACAGAGTCTTGCTGGTCAAATTGGGAGGTAGACCATTTGATATCAACATCATTCAGGTGTATGCACCAACATCCACAAGTACTCAGGAAGACATCGATAACTTCTACGAAGTATTAGAGATGGCCAAGGCCCAATGCAAATCACAAGAATTTACCATAATAATGGGAGATTTTAATGCTAAAGTGGGAAAGGATAGGGTAGAGGATATAGTTGGACCTCATGGCCTTGGTAAACAAAATGAAAGGGGAGGCAAACTTGTAGAATGGGCACAGATGAATGAGTTCATAGTAGGAAACACCTGGTTTGAGCAGCCTAATAGAAGAAAATGGACTTGGATGAGTCCAGGAGATAATACCAAAAATCAGATTGACTACATCCTGATTAATAAAAGATTTATAAATTCTTTACTGTCAGCAAAAACACTACCAGGCGCAGACTGCAACAGTGACCACAATCCTGTAGTAGGAAGATTTAGGTTGAAATTAGGGAATAGGAAACAGACCAAAAGCAACATCAAACTAAACCTTGGACTCTTAAAGACAGATGAAGTGATACGTCAACAATTTAATGTACATGTTATAAACAAATTAAGCGATCTGGAAGACGTTGGTGACAGTGAAGAACAATGGAAAAAGTTAAGACATTCGATAAATGAAGCTTGTGAAGAAATCCCTGTAGTGGATAGAAAAGCAAAAAAGAACTGGATGACAAAAGAAATTTTATGCTTGATGGAGGAACGGAGGAAGGCAAAGAGAAACGAGGAAATATACAGGAAGATAAACAAAGAAATCAGAAATAGGTGCAATGAAGCTAAGGAAACTTGGCTGAAAACAAAATGCAAAGAAATAGAAGACCAACACAAAACAGATCCTCAGGGTATGTACAGACGAATTGAAGAAATTGTCCACAGGAAAAATACATGCACATCAGCTGATTGCTTAAAATCGAAAGATGGTACGATTCTCATGGAAAAAGACAAAATATTAGACAGATGGGGAGAGTATATTAAAGACGTTTTTGAAGATGACAGAAACGCAGAACACATAAGAAAGAACTTTGAAGGACCACCCATAATGAAAGATGAAGTTAGAGCAGCATTGAAAAAGATGAAACCAGGACAAGCCCCAGGACCAGACAACATTACCACAGAGATGATTGAAGCCCTGGAGGAATTCGGTATAGAAAAAATAACAGTCCTCCTAAATGAAATTTACGACACTGGAAAAATCCATAAAGATATGTCAAAATCAATTTTCATTGCACTTCCAAAGAAGACAGGGGCTATAGAATGCGAACTCCATCGCACAATCAGTTTGATGAGTCATGTAACCAAGATCCTATTGAGAATAATCATGATGATGACAAGGAATAGAATCAAAAGAGAAATAGCAGATAAACAGTGTGGATTTGTGGAAAGGAAAGGAACTATTAATGTCATATACATCCTAAGAACTATCATAGAGAGGTCAATCGAGGTGAACAAGGATTTATATTTATGCTTTGTTGATTATACCAAGGCTTTCGATAGGGTAAGACATGAAGAATTGATCAACCAACTAGAAAGACTCAATATTGATGGAAAAGATCTACGAATAATCAGAAATATGTATTGAGAACAAACAGGTGCAATGAGAAAAGAAAATGATATAAGCTCTTTCCGAAAAATCAAAAGAGGAGTCAGACAGGGTTGTGTTTTGTCATCAGATCTGTTTTCACTTTAAGCGAAAACATCATGAGAAACCTAGAAGAAGACCCTGGATTAAAAGTTGGAGGAAAAATGATAAACAACATTCAATACGCAGATGACACCGTACTAATTGCAGAAAGTGAAAGGGACCTACAAAACCTTGTGAATATACTAGAAATAGAAAGCAGAATTAGAATTAGGAAAGCTCTACCTACTAGTCAAAGAATTAGAAAGGAGCAAGATGAACATAACAGGGCTCTGTGAGGTTAGATGGAGTGGGCAGGGACTTTTTACTGTAGGAGAGCATACAGTTGTATATAGTGGAAATGAAAAAGGTGGCTCAAGAGGAGTAGCAATTGTGCTGGACAAAAAGCATGCTGGAGCTCTGAAAAGCTATAATCCAATTAATGACAGATTTCTCACTGTCAAAATAAATACCAAATATGCTGTTTTGAACATAGTTCAAGCTTATGCTCCAACATCCACTAGCTCAGAAGAAGAAATAGAAAATTTTTACAATGACCTCCAAACTATCAGAGACAAAATTCCCAAAAAGGAAATATGCATTGTGATGGGTGACTTCAACGCTAAAGTTGGAGAGGGGGCTGACACAGAATGTGGAATAGGACCATATGGTTTAGGAGAACGAAATGAGAGAGGTGACATGCTGGCTCTGTTTTGTCAGGCAAATGAGATGAACATCACAAATACTTTCTTCCAACAACCACTGCGCAGAAGATACACATGGATCTCTCCAGGAGACAGGTGTCGTAATCAGATTGATTATATTATCATTGACAGATCCTGGAAATCAACTGTCCTCAATGCAAAAACAAAGCCTGGAACAGACTGCGACACGGATCACATTCTTGTGACAACCAAATTAAGAATGAAAATATTGAAGAAGCCTAAAACCAAAACTACGCCAAAGTTCGACATATCAAAATTAGAAAACCCTGAGCTGGCGTTAGAATTCAGTATAGAAACAAGTAATCGTTTCTTAAAGTTACTTGAAGTTTGGGATGAAAATGACTCATATCCTGATGAAATCTGGACAGACATAAAAAACACACTGACCAAAATCTCTGAAGAAAAACTAGGAAAAGAAGAAAAAAGGAAAAAAGCTAAGCCCTACATAAGTCAGGAAGTGATAGATCTGGCAGAAAAGAAAAGTCAAGCTCGAAAGCAGGGAGAGCGGGAAAAATACTCAGCACTGAAAAGGGAAATAAAAAGTAAAGTCAGAAGAGACAAAGCAAATTGGCTGGCACAAGAATGCAGTAAAATCAATGAACACAACGAAAACAGGAAGTCGAGGGAGCTCTTCAAACAAATAAAAAAAGTGAAAAAAACAAATTTCAAAGCAACAAACCAATGCATCAACAACAAGGATGGTCACACTCTGACTGAACCAGATGATGTCTTGGATAGGTGGAACAAATATGGCACATCACTTTTTGGCAAGCCTGACAGCCATGAAAATAATTTAGAGCCAAATTTGGAATTGATCCCTGGAGATACGGAACCTGAACCTCTGCTCAGCGAAGTTGAATCTGCCATTAAAGATCTAAAATGCAGAAAGTCTCCTGGTCTTGACAATATTCCTGGAGAGTTGTTGAAACACTCAGATGATGGTGGACTCAAAGTAATGCATCACTTATGCTGCAAGATATGGAAGACTTGTCAGTGGCCTACAGACTGGAAGCTCCAAGAATTTGTCATGTTACATAAGAGTGGAAATGTCAAAGACTGCAACAATTATAGAACAATTGCACTGATCAGTCATGCCAGTAAAATACTG
>JAPXFY010000030.1:41201134-41203634 GCA_030674185.1 Monoplex corrugatus | reverse complement strand
TCCCGTAGGTCGTTTCCTTTGATTAAGCCCGATTGTTTTATACCTGTAACTCCCACCTATCCCTGTTTATTTGCTTGTTAGATTTTTCCTTATTCCTTGACTGGCACAACACTTTTACCTCGTCTGCACGCCCTGTACAAACTAATGCAGCCTGACTGTTTTAACGTTCTGAATGCTTTTCTGTTGCTCGTTAAATCGTATGATGATACCTTATATGGTACAATGCCTTTATGACTTCGTGGATTCATTCATCCCATAGTCACCTCTTCCTTATTTGTTTGAATATGTATTTATTTATCTGTTTATTTGCCCATTCATTTTTGTTTTCTTTTCTTTTATTTATTTATTTAGTTATCTATTTATTTATTTTTCGTCTAAAAGCACATATGTGAATAGACGTTAAAAGAAATAACGAACTGGCAAATGCAACACACACACACACACACACACACACACACACACACACACACACACACACACACACACACACACAACACACACACACACAGTACTTACAAAAATAGGCTCTTTCCTCGTGGTAAACACAGCCTCAGTAATACAACCTTAATTGCACAAAAATGTCTTAACTAGAGAACACACACTGCAGGAAACAGCATTCAGGTCTTAAGCACAAACGTTTTGTGCAACTTGACTGCATACATAACCCCAAGCTTTAAATCACATTATTACTGAAGGATAGTGGCGTTAGGTCCCATTGGATCTGTCTTGCTGAGCTATACTGTAGTCCTGCTACTCTACACGTAGCCTATAACCTACGCACAGACAAAAAAAGACCTAGAAGTGTATATAAAGATTTATGCAGCTTTCGTGCATGTTACAGAAAGATGTTTGCCAATTCACATTTCACAAAATCATCTGTGCATTACGATCTTAAACACAAAATATTTTGCACGAATTAACAGTTGATAGAAAAAGACCAGGAAGTCCAAGTAGGCCTGTTATCTCTTAGGATTTGAAAACTGGGTACACGTACTGTCCTCATTTTTGTCTCTAGGGACTGAGATATGCGGAAGAAGTTTGAGATAATTTAGGTCTGTCTTTTTTTTTTAATGTATGATGTAGTGTCCTTAGTCGTGTTTTAAATTTGTATTCAGGTGTGTTTTATAAATCCCCTTGTGATAGGTGGACGGAGTGGTCAACGCCAGGGGCATCTCCTAAGATTAGTGCACAAATATACTGATATGTGGACTTAATTTTCTTTTCCATTTTTCTCCTGTTGAAGTATTGTGTTATATTCTGAAACGGTTACAGCCCTGATATGGCTCTACGTGGTCGGCTGGGCTTTAAACAAAAATACCAATAACACTGTTGCTAGACAGACACAACGCAAATTCACGTATAATAAAATCATCTGAACTTGAGGTCAAACAGCACTACAGAGTAGCTTATCGTGTCTCCCCAATCCGTCCCTGCGGTCAAGAAGACCAAACCAGGAGCATATACTCCAAAGATGTCCCCTTCACCAGGTGGCAAGACAGGACGTGTGGCCGACAGACACTCCGCTGACAACCAAACTCCATGGCTGCAGACAGGAGCTGGAAAAGACGGCTGCATTCATCACCAGGACTCAGATGATTGTGTAGCAGCGTACGCCAAGAAGAACATTTTGTGCACGTTTGATACAAAGACTAAAACAGACTCACACTTCATGAAATCCTCCTAGCATGCTGGTTAATCAGGGGTCAAAACGCACTCTAGAGAACGGTATCACATAATTCAAACACGCACTGTACTTTGTAACACAAATAACTGTTCATATGAAGGTTAACACCTGACAAATCTCCATCACATAATTCAAACACGCACTGTTCTTTTTAACACAAATAACTGTTTATGAAGGCTAACACCTGACAAATTTCCATCACATAATTCAAACATGCACCATTCTTTGTAACATAAATAACCGTTTATATGAAGACTAACACCGGACAAATCTCTATCGCATTATTCAAATAGGTGTTCTTTCATGCATATCAAATTGAAAAACTAATGTAAATCCACACTACACAAATTCGTTTTGTAACGGGAAGCTAAAACGCATGGCGGGTGTTATTGCTGTATCACGTGGCCTAAACGTTACACGCATTATGTAAAGGACACTCAGGCAGTTTCACGCAGCGCTAATTGAAACACGCACACTCACAGAGAGAACAGCGAGAGGGGGGGGGGGGGGTTGCAGGGAGGGAGTGAGAGGAAGAGAAAGAGAGAGAGAGAGGGAGAGAAAGAGAGGGGGAGAGAGAGAGGGAGGGCTAGAGAGATGGAGAGAAAGAGAGAGAGGGGGAGAGGGAGATAGATAGTGAGAGAGAGAGGGAGGGAAGGAGAGCAAGAAAGAGAGGGAAGAGAGAGAGAGAGAAAGAAAGAGAGAGAGAGAGAGAGAGAGAGAGAGAGAGAGAGAGAGAGAGAGAGAAACAATGACAATGATGTCATATTTTCCAACGGTAAAAGTTATTGACTAGAACTAGTAGAAGCCATTTTTCAA
>JAPXFY010000030.1:41166134-41176134 GCA_030674185.1 Monoplex corrugatus | reverse complement strand
CCTTGAATATCTCCTACACCAACAGGGGAGTTAACATTAAAATCAAAGCGGAGTATTTCCAGTACCTTGGCTACACCCAGCTTGAGATTTTAAAAGCCGAGGACATGGAAGTATTTGACATCGAATTGGGTGCCATGTTCAATCTTCCAACAAGCCTGAAATACTTGTCATTCTATGACAACAAACTGATCAACGCAACCTTTCTGATTGGACTTTACCCACTGCCTCATATGGAGACCATACAAATCAGCAGACAAAACCATTTTACTTCTGACGCCTTCAGACAGCCAAACAACAGCAGTGTCAGTGACGATCACAAGCAGACTGACGCCAAAAGAATGACAACCATCAGCCAAGGAAATGACACAGGCAGAGTTCTTGGTGCCTCAAATAAAAACCGTTATCAGTTAAACACATCACAAACAATCGACACTAGTTTAAAATATTTCCCTAGACCACAAACGCATGTCGAACAAAATCTGTCCTTACATTCTAACCACACAACTCAACACAAACATCGTCCATCAGTGGACAGTGTGGACAGAGTGGACAGTGTGGACAGAGTGGACAAGTGGACAATGTGGACAATGTGGACAATGTGGACAGAGTGGACAGTATGGACAGTGTGGACGGTGTAGACAGCGTGGAGAAACGAAATGAATTACATAGTTTGAACGTGAATACAAACAACACAAATACTGCTGCTGGCTCTTTTTATTCCTCTCATAGTGGCACAGACCCTCAGCACGAGAAGTTGCAAGGACAAGGACAGAAGAATTATTTTCACACTGATGGCGCTGTGTTCCATATGTCTAAAACCCCACAAGATCAACAGCCCCAGACACTGAAGGGGAAGCTTGCTACTGGATCAAACAGAACACGTCTTCCTGAAACACAGGAGTTCCTTTCATCAGAAAACGAAAAGGAATTTCATTCTACACGTGCACAGGGGCCTGTGGCGGATTTCTCCATTTGTTTCGATCCACAGTACAGAACAGACAAACAAGCAAGTTTGATGAAGTTTATACATGACTTGAACACTTTTGTATATAAGAATCATATTCGCTTCTGGAAAACAGCGGTGCCAACACTGACTAGTTTAGGAGAAACAACTGCAACGACTGTCAAGCCACCAACGAGGCAGACGACAAAACTAACGCATACTGTCCTAAACTTCAACACACGAGAGCTAGAGA
Organism: Monoplex corrugatus; assembly: GCA_030674185.1. Taxonomy (NCBI): domain Eukaryota; kingdom Metazoa; phylum Mollusca; class Gastropoda; order Littorinimorpha; family Ranellidae; genus Monoplex; species Monoplex corrugatus. Next base: position 41,174,938 of record JAPXFY010000030.1, on the reverse strand, counting down.
GGAGTAATGTGACCAATCTTCAAGACGATTTTGTGATATTGCCTCCAACTATACGTTTTGCGTATGCCAGTGATGTCAAGTTAGACTACATTCTCCGCGCTTCCAGTTCTCTAGCAACAGCATCGAACTCATTGATCTTTCCCAAAACAGACTTCCTTGCTTTGTCGGTCCCTGGTTGGGTTTACATAAACTTCGTCGTTTTGATCTCTCCAAGAATTTTGCTGTGTACGTGGGACCTGATTTCTTTCAGGACATGCCCAACCTCACCCATCTCTTTCTCCAAGGTAATTTTCTGGGCGAATCCTTTGCTGGAGACTCGGATGGGAAGATCTTGAGTGGACTTGGGAATTTGCAGGTTTTGAACCTGAACGACAACTACATAAAAGACTTGTCCAAGATGGCGTTCCTGTCTCAAGGGAAACTAAGGAATCTCTTTCTGGCACGTAACGCCATCAGTCACTTCAACTGCCGTGTAGGTCACATGACTGCTTTGACTTTTGTCGATCTTTCAAAAAACAACATTAACTATCTACATCAGGATCAAAGAAATGATTTTGACACCATTTCAAACTGGACTAATTTGACGATTGATCTGTATCAGAATGCATTATCATGTGGCTGTGAAGCGCTCGATTTTTGGTACTGGGTAATAAGATTAACAGATGTTCACATGCACCGACTAGATGAGTACACTTGCACTCTTAACAATGGAAGTGTGATCAGTTTTGAAAGTCTGGAGAGGGAGCTGGATTTGTTGTGGCTGCAATGTCAAGGTCAAAGGCTACTTACTATCGCGGTTGCCATGCTGGTTGGTCTCCTGTTTATCATTATTCTGTTTGGTAAGTGTACAACTGCCTACACCTTTTTTGAATGTGTGATACAAATGAGATCAGTATGCACACACAGTGCAAATAATCTAGTCACGCAAAAGAAATGATTATTACTACAAACGCACACGTCATGTGAATATATTATACAAAAGAGATGATATTATTACGAACGCACACACAACGTGAATATGTCACCAAAAATGAATGATTATCATTACAAACGAACACGTTATTATTTTAATGTAACTATACGAGTGAAACAATTATTATTACAAACGCACACACATTGTGAATACATAATACAAATGAAATGAATATTACAAACGTACACACATTGTGAATACATAATACAAATGAAATGAATATTACAAACGTACACTCATTGTGAATACATAATACAAATGAAATGAATATTACAAACGTACACACATTGTGAATACATAATACAAATGAAATGAATATTACAAACGTACACACATTGTGAATACATAATACAAATGAAATGAATATTACAAACGTACACACATTGTGAATACATAATACAAATGAAATGAATATTACAAACGCACACACATTATGAATACATAATACAAATGAAATGAATATTACAAACGCACACACATTGTGAATACATAATACAAATGAAATGAATATTACAAACGCACACACATTATGAATACATAATACAAATGAAATGAATATTACAAACGCACCACATTGTGAATACATAATACAAATGAAATGAATATTACAAACGCACACACATTATGAATACATAATACAAATGAAATGAATATTACAAACGCACACACATTGTGAATACATAATACAAATGAAATGAATATTACAAACGCACACACATTGTGAATACATAATACAAATGAAATGAATATTACAAACGTACACACATTGTGAATACATAATACAAATGAAATGAATATTACAAACGTACACACATTGTGAATACATAATACAAATGAAATGAATATTACAAACGTACACACATCGTAATTGTATTGTACTAATAAAGTCACTATAATTGCAAACGCACACACACTGTAAATATATTATACAGATTAAATTATTATGCACACATAAACAAATACATAATACAAGTGAAATGATTATTAGTACAAATGAACACATCTTAACAATACGTGATACAAATGAAATCATTAGAATTACAAACACACACGCAATGCGAACATATTATACGAATGAAATCATTTTGCACACGCAGTGTAAAGATATAATACAAATTAAATGATTATTGTTATTTCCAACACACACACACGCGCGCGCACAACACACACACACACTCACTCACTCACTCACTCACACACACACACACTCACTCACTCACTCACACACACACACACACATACACACACACATACACACACACACACACATACACACACACACACACACACAAAAGCACGCGCACACACACCACACACACACACACACACACACACACACACACACACACACACACACACACACACACACACACACGCACACACACAATGTTAATGTACTATAAAGTGAAATCATTATGCACACACATTGTGAATACATAATACAAACGAAATGATCATGTTTTACAAACTTACACGCAATGTGAATAAACCTACTTTGTAAAATGAAATCATTATTAAATCACTAAGTCACACAAACAGTGTTAATAATTACTTCACCCTGTCTACCTTTATTATGTTCAGGGATATTGTAATACACACAAACAGTGTTAATAATTACTTCACCCTGTCTACCTTTATTATGTTCAGGGGTATTGTAATGCACACAAACATTGTTAATAATAACAACATCCACCCTGTCTACCTTTATTACGTTCAGGGGTATTGTAATGCACACAAACATTGTTAATAATAACAACATCTTCCTGTCTACCTTTATTACGTTCAGGGGTATTGTAATGCACACAAACATTGTTGATAATTACGTCCCCCTGTCTACCTTTATTTTGTTCAGGGGTATTGTAATGCACACAAACATTGTTGATAATTACGTCCCCCTGTCTACCTTTATTTTGTTCAGGGGTATTGTAATGCACACAAACATTGTTGATAATTACGTCCCCCTGTCTACCTTTATTTGTTCAGGGGTATTGTAATGCACACAAACATTGTTGATAATTACGTCCCCCTGTCTACCTTTATTTTGTTCAGGGGTATTGTAATGCACACAAACATTGTTAATAATTACGTCCCCCTGTCTACCTTTATTTTGTTCAGGGATATTGTAATGCACACAAACATTGTTGATAATTACGTCCCCCTGTCTACCTTTATTTTGTTCAGGGGTATTGTAATGCACACAAACATTGTTAATAATTACGTCCCCCTGTCTACCTTTATTTTGTTCAGGGATATTGTAATGCACACAAACATTGTTGATAATTACGTCCCCCTGTCTACCTTTATTATGTTCAGGGGTATTGTAATGCACACAAAATTGTTGATAATTACAACATCCACCCTGTCTACCTTTATTATGTTCAGGGATATTGTAATGTACAACACTGTTAACCCTTTGACTACCGCACCCTATCTACCAACTGCAAAATTTAACCCTTTGATTACCTCACCCTATCCACCAGTTTCCTGCAAGAAGCTGGTGGATATGGTGAGGGACTCAAAGGATGAAGTGTTTGCTTCGCTGGCATGGTTGGCAATGCAGGATACTGGTGGACAGGGTGCGGGAATCGAAAGGTTAAAAATTACTACATCCCCCTCTCAACCTCTATCATGTTCAGGGGTATTGCACTACAAACGCTGGAGGCTGCGCTACTTCTACTACGTGGGTTTGGCTCGCTATCGCCACCCGTACCACCACCATCTGAGGCTGAACAACAACCTCCAGCATGGCCGTGGAATCCGAGACGTCTTCATCTGCTTCGATGATGAGGATTCCATGCTTCGCTTGTTTGTTCAGGACGTCCTGCGACCAGAGCTGGACCGTAGAGGGATGAGTTACTACATCAGTGAGATCGACTTTGCTGGTGAGGGTTTGATGTTGTTGTTGTTACAGGTGGTGGTGGTGGTGCTTGTGGTGGTGGTAGTATTATTGTTGTTGGTAGCTGTCATGGTGGTTGTGGTTGTGGTGGTAATGGTGGTGGTGATAGTAGTATCGTTGGTGGTAGTGTGGTGGTTATGGTGGTGGTAGTGCTGGTGGTGGTGGTAGTAGTATCATGGCTGGTGGTGGTCGTCGTGTGGTTGTGGTTGTGGTGATGGTAGTAGTGGTGGTTGTAGTATCGTTGTTGGTGATGGTAGTGGTAGTATGTTGTTGTTGTTGGTTGTGGTGGTGGTTGTGGTGGTGGTGGTGGGGGTAATGTTAGTGCTGCTGTTTTTGTTCTTCGTGGTGGTGGTGGTGTTTTGTTGTTGTTGTTGTTGATGATGATGATGGATAGTGTTACTGGTAGCAGTTTTGTTGTTGTTGTTGTTTGTGGTGGTGGTGATGTTGATAATCGTCATCTAGGGAGGCTGGCTGTGGATCTGGCCGTCGCTAACCAACTTACCCATTGCAGAAGGTAAAGGGTCATAGAATTTCAGCGAAATGAAACGTTACATTTAATCATAAAGTGTGTGTGCCATTTTATTGACGAAGTGATTCCATGAGATGGTCCGTGTGGAAACAAACTGAGCGAGACAATTAGCAAAAATAAATAAATTAATAAATAAATAAATGAATAAACAAATAAAAAGGGCTCAAGTAACCCAAGCAAGAAGGGAAGGTAAAAGGAGATTGGGCATGATTGGCCTTTATGACATTTATCATACAATGGAGGAGCACCATTGTGTATAATGCTTTTATGTTCAACGAATTGATTGCATTGGTTATCCGTTTTGTCTCAGTTTTTAACATCTGGACTCGGTGTCCATTCTTGGTTATTGATAATCCAGGTATCTAGGACACCACTTGGTGGTTGAAAGTTGAACAGTAAATTGCCAAACTAAACTTTCACTTGTTCGTTTTAATGCTCAGTTGAACAGCCATATGCCAAGGTTTTCTCAATAGAAAAATAAATTTATCTCAATGACATGGCTTTAATCTTGATGTACTGTTTAAAATATTGTTTAAAATGTTTAAGGTATTGTATATGTTTTGCATGGTGTATTTTGTTGAAATGTCAACAATACTTTTTCTGACCCGTTTGATTTGATGCAATTTCCGGTTACCACATTGTTTGTTAATGTCTGTTTCTTGTAAAACAAAAAGATACGATATCTAAAAAGTTTAATGAAAAGGGAAAAAAACTTTGACTGCTCATCATTACTGTGCAGGTCACCCAATCAAGGACATCATACCAGAAGTGGTCTTGGGAGCCAGAAAGACCTTGGCTCTCTTTTCAGCTCACATCTTCCCATCTTATGAAAGACAGCTCGAGTTCACGATGGCCGTCTACCACGAAGAGGCCATACACCAACGAGTTATCATTCCTGTGTTAATGGAGCGTGTTGATTGGTCCACTGTCCCACCGGAAGTGCTGGTGTATCTGGAGGAGCATGCGTGCATTCCTTATCGTCACGGCGACGTCCATTTCATGGAGACTTTGATGAATACAATTAATACTGACGTCAGAATTTGATGGTGCATCATTTTTGGTCCATGTTGTTTCATTTGGAGGGCTTCCAGCAAGGGGAGTTAATCTGCTGTCTGTGTTCCCTTGTGGGTTACATCAAGGACTGCAGATGCAGAAATTAACGTCCCCTCCTAGTTTGGGACATCAGGAGCTATCCACTTTGCTTTTAGTGATTTAGGGGTTCCTTTTTCCTATCATGGACCCTTTTTCTCACAAGACTCTTTCTTATTTCTGCCCACAGGATCATTCATCTGTATTTCTTCCAAATCCTCTCCTTAGCTCCCTAAGGACGGAGTATAACTGCTTTTAAGGCGAGATATACTCCTTGAATGTTCCTTTTTTGAAGGCAAAATACACACATACACATGTCATTTACATGTAATCCAGTGGTAAGCTGATAAAATACCAGTATAAAATATAGACTAGGTAAAACAAAGTCTAGATAGGGCCTCAGGACCTGGCCAGCTGATGGGGTTTATGTGCAGGCTTAAGGCTTGTGCCATGATCACCATACACGTGGCACCTGTGACGTTAGTGTACATGGAATTCGTTCCGAGCGTGGAGACGTCATCTTAAGAAAGTGAAACTGAAAACTAAGGCGAGATAAAGAACGATGATACACGCAATAATTTGCTCTTTTTGCTAAGTCGATAGGTTGGTGTGAATTTATATGGTTAGATAGGGAGTAGATAGGTTGGTGTGAATTTATATGGTTAGATAGGGAGTAGATAGGTTGGTGTGAATTTATATGGTTAGATAGGGAGTAGATAGGTTGGTGTGAATTTATATGGTTAGATAGGGAGTAGATAGGTTGGTGTGAATTTATATGGTTAGATAGGGAGTAGATAGGTTGGTGTGAATTGACATACTTAGACAGGGAGTAGATAGGTTGGTGTGAATTGACATACTTAGATAGGGAGTAGATAGGTTGGTGTGAATTGACATGCTTAGATAGGGAGTAGATAGGTTGGTGTGAATTGACATACTTAGATAGGGAGTAGATAGGTTGGTGTGAATTGACATACTTAGATAGGGAGTAGATAGGTTGGTGTGAATTGACATACTTAGATAGGGAGTAGATAGGTTTGTGTATTGACATACTTAGATAGGGAGTAGATAGGTTTGTGTATTGACATACTTAGATAGGGAGTAGATAGGTTTGTGTATTGACATACTTAGATAGGGAGTAGATAGGTTTGTGTATTGACATACTTAGACAGGGAGTAGATAGGTTGGTGTGAATTGACATACTTAGATAGGGAGTAGATAGGTTGGTGTGAATTGACATACTTAGATAGGGAGTAGATAGGTTGGTGTGAATTGACATACTTAGACAGGGAGTAGATAGGTTGGTGTGAATTGACATACTTAGATAGGGAGTAGATAGGTTGGTGTGAATTGACATACTTAGACAGGGAGTAGATAGGTTGGTGTGAATTGACATGCTTTGATAGGGAGTAGATAGGTAGGTGTGAATTGAAATGCTTAGATAGGGAGTAATGGGTTGGTGTGAATTGACATGCTTAGATAGGGAGTAGATAGGTTGGTGTGAATTGACATGCTTAGTTAGGGAGTAATGGGTTGGTGTGAATTGACATACTTAGATAGGGAGTAGATAGGTTGGTGTGAATTGACATTCTTAGATAGGGAGTAGATAGGTTGGTGTGAATTGACATGCTTAGATAGGGAGTAGATAGGTTGGTGTGAATTGACATGCTTAGATAGGGAGTAGATAGGTTGGTGTGAATTGACATGCTTAGATAGGGAGTAGATAGGTTGGTGTGAATTGACATACTTAGATAGGGAGTAGATAGGTTGGTGTGAATTGACATCTTAGATGGGAGTAGATAGGTTGGTGTGAATTGACATCTTAGATAGGGAGTAGATAGGTTGGTGTGAATTGACATACTTAGATAGGAGTAGATAGTTGGTGTGAATTGACATCTTAGGGAGTAGATAGGTTGGTGTGAATTGACATGCTTAGATAGGGAGTAGATAGGTTGGTGTGAATTGACATGCTTAGATAGGGAGTAGATAGGTTGTGTATTGACATCTTAGATAGGGAGTAGATAGGTTGGTGTGAATTGACATACTTAGATAGGGAGTAGATAGGTTGGTGTGAATTGACATGCTTAGATAGGGAGTAGATAGGTTGGTGTGAATTGACATGCTTAGATAGGGAGTAGATAGGTTGGTGTGAATTGACATGCTTAGATAGGGAGTAGATAGGTTGGTGTGAATTGACATGCTTAGATAGGGAGTAGATAGGTTGGTGTGAATTGACATGCTTAGATAGGGAGTAGATAGGTTGGTGTGAATTGACATGCTTAGATAGGGAGTAGATAGGTTGGTGTGAATTGACATCTTAGATAGGGAGTAGATAGGTTGGTGTGAATTGACATACTTAGACAGGGAGTAGATAGAGTTGGTGTGAATTGACATGCTTAGATAGGAGTAGATGGTTGGTGTGAATTGACATCTTAGATAGGGAGTAGATGGGTTGTGTGAATTGACATGCTTAGATATAGGAGTAGATAGGTTGGTGTGAATTGACATGCTTAGATAGGGAGTAGATAGGTTGGTGTGAATTGACTTACTTAGATAGGAGTAGATGGGTTGTGTGAATTGACATGCTTAGATAGGGAGTAGATAGGTTGGTGTGAATTGACATGCTTAGATAGGGAGTAGATAGGTTGGTGTGAATTGACATGCTTAGATAGGGAGTAGATAGGTTGGTGTGAATTGACATGCTTAGATAGGGAGTAGATAGGTTGGTGTGAATTGACATGCTTAGATAGGGAGTAGATGGGTTGGTGTGAATTGACATACTTAGATAAGGAGTAGATGGTTGGTGTGAATTGACATGCTTAGATAGGGAGTAGATGGGTTGGTGTGAATCGACATGCTTAGATAGGGAGTAGATAGGTTGGTGTGAATTGACATACTTATATCGGGAGTAGATAGGTTGGTGTGAATTGACATACTTATATCGGGAGTAGATAGGTTGGTGTGAATTGACATACTTAGATAGGGAGTAGATAGGTTGGTGTGAATTCAAATGCTTAGATAGGGAGTAGATGGGTTGGTGTGAATTGACATACTTAGATAGGGAGTAGATAGGTTGGTGTGAATTGACATGCTTAGATAGGGAGTAGATAGGTTGTTGTGAATTCAAATGCTTAGATAGGGAGTAGATAGGTTGGTGTGAATTGACATACTTAGATAGGGAGTAGATAGGTTGGTGTGAATTGACATACATATATCGGGAGTAGATAGGTTGGTGTGAATTGACATACTTATATCGGGAGTAGATAGGTTGGTGTGAATTGACATACTTAGATAGGGAGTAGATGGGTTGGTGTGAATTG
>JAPXFY010000030.1:41153634-41161134 GCA_030674185.1 Monoplex corrugatus | reverse complement strand
ACAGGGGTTGTGGATTGTCCCATGGACGGCCCAGTTTCAATGTCAGGTGATTGGTTCGTTTGGTAGTGCCGTGGACTCAAAGGTCTGATCTCTCAAGTTCAATCCCAGAAGGCAGATTCAGAAAATGGCTGTTTCCTGTTTCCTGCTCATCTTGGGTTTTGTGCAGGTTCAAGGAGTCTCCCAGAGAATTGCTGACGGATTTGGATGGAGCACATATGGCATTGGCCGAGTGCAATAAATCCTTCATGAAAAAACTCCAGACTTGAAACCTGTGTGTCATTTCTTTCATGAACAAACTCCAGACTTGAAACCTGTGTGTCATAAATGATCCAATATCATTTGAAAATGTACAATATGATGAACTCTCTTTCCAATCCAACAAGTAAATCTTGATATACAGGGTGTTTCAAAGAGAATACGCCAAAATCATTACGCAGTTTTTTCAGGTCTATAGCATTGTAGTGGACTGAATCAGTGGTTATTTGATAGAGTAGTTATCAAAGTTTGATTGGGTGTCAGTTTCACTGCTGTCGTTAGTATAACTTCCGGTGCAGCTGAATTGTGGGAAGATCAATCAAAATGGCGACTCCTCAGCAGAAGGCGTTTTGCGTGCTTGAGTTCGCGAAAACAAACGCCATTGTCACGGTGCAACGTGCTTTCAGAACAGAATTCGGCATTGATCCGCCCCATCGTGAGAGCATTCGACGGTGGGTTAGACAGTTTAAAGAGAGTGGGTGTCTGTGCAAAGGAAAGAGTCCTGGAAGACCACGTGTTACAGAGGAGCAAGTGGAGAGGATTCATGATGCATTTGAGAGCAGCCCACGTAAGTCCGTACGTCGAGCAAGTCTTCAGCTTGCCATCCCTCATACCACTGTCTGGCGTGTGTTAAAGAGACGATTACACATGAAACCATACAAACTAAGCCTCGTCCAAGCACTTACTAATGATGACAAGGTGATGCGGAGGACATTCTGTGAGTCAATGCTGGAGATGGAGGAAGGTGATGAAACTCTCTTTTCACGTTTAGTTTTTAGTGACGAAGCGACTTTCCATTTGAGCGGCACAGTCAATCGTCACAATGTGCGCATTTGGGGAACAGATCACCCACTTGAAACTGTTGAGCATGAAAGAGATTCCCCTAAAGTGAACGTCTTCTGTGCTGTGTCTCAAGACAAGGTCTATGGTCCCTTTTTCTTTGAAGGAAACACCGTTACAGGACAAACCTATCTCGAAATGCTCCAAAACTGGCTATTCACTTTACTGCAAGCAGATTCGAATGACTTCATTTTTCAGCAAGATGGAGCACCACCCCATTGGCATCTCGGGGTTAGAGCTTATCTGAATGAAAACGTGCCTCAGCGATGGATTGGGAGGAGAGGTGCTAAAGACCTTGCTCTCTGTGCTTGGCCTGCCAGATCCCCGGACCTCACTGTGTGTGAATTTTTCTTGTGGGGGTATGTTAAAGACCAAGTTTATGTTCCACCACTTCCAGCAAGTATCGATGACTTGAAAGATCGAATAACAGCTGCAATCAACACGGTGGACCGTGACATGCTGAGGCGCGTTTGGGAGGAATTCTCATATCGGCTTGATGTTGTCCGCGCTGCCGGTAGTGGCCACATTGAGCACTTATAAAACATGAAATGAAACTTGAATGTATATACAACACATGTGTTCATGCTAGAGGTTTGTAATTTTTTTCGTTTTTGACACATCACGTGATGATTTTGACGTATTCTCTTTGAAACACCCTGTACAATTTCCAGTTTTTACTTTTTATTGAACAGAATCGGTTTTCAAAGCAAGTCTGTCTGTGATGTGAATTCTATGTCTGCAGAATTATTCTGTTGCTTTAAAAATGTGTTTCCAGAATAAGTTCTTGTTCGCTTTATGTAACGCATAGCCGGAGCCACATGTTTCTATTTCAGTTAATAAAAGTGTAAAAGTTAGAGTTTACTAGAAGTATTTTTCTGTCTGTTTTCTAAGTTTAACATTTCTCAACTGGGCCAGTTTTGATAAAACAGTTGATATACCATATGTTAAAACATTCATTTTGTATGCTTTTGAGTCGTCTTTTTGTTAATTCTGTCACGTTTTCCTTATCAGAAAAATTTAAACGCATTTTTCTAAGATTATTCACAAAGTGAACTAAGATATCTGGGAGCAAAACCCATGGTGAATTAGTTTGGATAACTTCAGAGATTTTAAAACTGCAACTCTTCCTTGAAGTAGATTGGTATACATCTTTTCATTTAAAAGTTAAACAAAGCTCTTGCTTCTGGTGATTTTCCTGAATAATTTATTTCTTCACATCCTTTTGTGTCATTTGAAAACCACATATATGTGAATTTAGACCTTTTGAGATTCCGAGGAATATTCAAATGCTGTATATATTTAATATTTGGCACTTTTGTTTTATTTCCTGACTATTTGTTTGTGTATTGTTTTATTTCCTGACTATTTTGTTTGTGTATTTTTATTTCCTGACTATTTTGCTTGTGTATTGTTTTATTTCCTGACTATTTTGCTTGTGTATTGTTTTATTTCCTGACTATTTTGTTTGTGTATGTTTTATTTCCTGACTATTTTGTTTGTGTATTGTTTTATTTCCTGACTATTTTGCTTGTGTATTGTTTTATTTCCTGACTATTTTGCTTGTGTATTGTTTTATTTCCTATTTTGTTTGTGTATTGTTTTATTTCCTGACTATTTTGTTTGTGTATTGTTTTATTTCCTGACTATTTTGCTTGTGTATTGTTTTATTTCTTGACTATTTTGTTTGTGTATTGTTTTATTTCCTGACTATTTTGTTTGTGTATTGTTTTATTTCCTGACTATTTTGTTTGTGTATTGTTTTATTTCCTGACTATTTTGTTTGTGTATTGTTTTATTTCCTGACTATTTTGTTTGTGTACTGTTTTATTTCCTGACTATTTTGTTTGTGTACTGTTTTATTTCCTGACTATTTTGTTTGTGTATTGTTTTATTTCCTGACTATTTTGTTTGTGTATTGTTTTATTTCCTGACTATTTTGTTTGTGTATTGTTTTATTTCCTGACTATTTTGTTTGTGTATTGTTTTATTTCCTGACTATTTTGCTTGTGTATTGTTTTATTTCCTGACCTATTTTGTTTGTGTACTGTCGCATATAATAATTCTCCGAAGCACTACTATGTTTAATGAAGTGTATACATCCATTTTCAAAAGGTCATTTATCAGCTTTTCTGTAACTGATTGTCATTCAGACTGAAAATTTTGTTTCTTTTTATTTATTCAATGCCTATTTTTGCTTTATCTCTGTTATTAAAAGTTATGATATTTCTACGCATAATACAAATAAACAAAGGATGTCACTTGTTACAGATTTTTGTATATTTCTACAATGAGAGTTTGTGGTTTGGCTTTAAAATAACTGTTGATTTTACGTTTTGTATTTTTTAATATAAAACAGTTCTATCCATCTACAGATATTTTCACTAAGCCCATTCACCTTTTGAACTTAACAGACGTTGCCAGTTTTAGAGAAGCAAAAGCTTTTTCAAAATCTAGGCAATGTAAGATTGTGGATAATTTCTTATATAGAAATAACTGACTAAAACGCACATTAGTCTTATATTGTCTCCGAACTAATTAAATGTTACATTAGTTTTTTATTGTCTCCAGACATCAGATTGCATCAGAGCCTGTTTGATCTTCACATTCTGGATAGGGAAGGATTTTCTTTAATTCTGTTTTCACTACATGCAGACCCTACCTTATACTATACATTAAGTCGTGAAATAGTCTCAGTTTTGTTTAGGCCTATATGAGTATTTCCTTGGTTTGTCAGGTTTTGGACTGCAGGTTATAAGTCCTTGTCGGGTTATTGAAAAATCTCCGTTTCTTTATGACTGGTATAATGCTCTAACAAGAAATGGCCCAAGCTTTCTCCAAAAGAATTTGTAGAATTCTTCCCCTCACCCATGTGTTCCTGGACTCTTTTCTGTTTTCATGTTGTTGTTTTTTAAATTTATTTATTAAATCCAGAACTTGCTATTTCAAGATTTATGAGTTCTTCTAATGAGTTGATCTTTTCATTAGACAACTTCAAGTGGTCTTTTATTAAATCATGTATTTCACTTACTTCTAAATGTTGTTATATCCAACTTTTTACAGAATGTATTCACCTCTTGGTTTATTTTTGAGGTTCATCAGTAATTGCTCCATTTCGGTCAGTCAGTTTCAATGTACAGTACTTTTAGTTACAAATTACCATTTTACACAATCACAGAAATGATTTGTACCTTTTCTTGTTCTGCAACCCATCTTGCTCTTGATCTTAATGTAATTACTTGTATTTTTTGGACTAGTTCTTGCTGCTTTTTTCCATAATGTACATGTAAGTCAGCTTCAATTCTACTTCTAATTTTTTTCGAGTTGCTCATTTTCAATAATCATTTATTTTCTTTCTGTCTCGTTTTCTGTTTTGTAATTGTTGTATACGCTATAGGTTTAGATCTTACTTTCATCAGTAAAAAATCAAAAATAAATTCTGTGAAACATTGAGAACGGTTTGCATTAAAGAAACATTATTACGTGCAACTGTATAAGAATGTGCAATAGAATATTAGAATATGGCATCATTTATCCGTTTATTTCTTTTATTTATTCTATTATTAGTTTATTTATGACTTCTACGCATTATGCAATAAATAGCTATTCAGTTTTATATCTTTTTTAAATTTTAGTTTCAGAGTACCTTCAAAATTCAACGTTAGGTTTTCAGACAAAAGAAGTAAATTAGATCTAGTTTGTTTTAGATGTGACGTTTTTCGCCAAGTAAATCGTTTAACTCAGGGATTTTTTTTCTCTCCACATAAACATTATAAAGTTTAGTTCTAGCATTTTTTTTTCATCTGTTTATTTTGCTTTTCAGTTGTTAATATTGTTCCAATAATCATAATCTAATTGTGGATCAAGGATGAGATTCCAGCGACCAACTTAGATGAGATCTTACTATTAGTGATTTTTGTCTTTGTTTTTTGTGGGTTTTTTTTTCTTAAATAAGGAGCTGTTTTTCTTTGGGGCCAGAACTAGTTACGAAAACAATATTTATTTCAACTGAACTCAAAATATAATAAAAAAAATTATCTTTATCATCTTGTTCTACTTTGTTAACTTGTCAAAGTAGTTGTTAAGCAATCTTTTTACTCCTATTGCACCACACATTTTGATTTTGTATTTTAATTCATAGAAAATTTGTTGTATACAGCTTTTTGCTTTAATTTTATTTTGTTCAACACGCATACACAGAATGTTTAGCAATACACAAACAAATGAATACGATGACAGTTTTTTTTTTTCGTTTGTCTTCGTTTTTCGTTTTTCCTTGCGCTTCTTTATTTTCTTTTATCTTCTTTTTATTTGTACGAAACAGGACGAATTCAAGGTAGGTTGATGTTTAATGTTCTAGAACCCTCGCCACTGTAATATTTGGGCACCTCCGCTTATGATCTCATGAAACAACTCGCCATTTCTGGGAAGAAGAGGACTAGAGCCCTTAAAGCGATGGCAGAGGCAGCAGAAAGGAGCTCAAGCTGGATCTGGGCAAGGAGGAACCAAAAAGTGAACTTAAGGATTAAATTCCCTACAGATGATGTGTGCCCCGTTAGCACATTGGTAAAACCGCGTACCGCAGTTCTGAAGCGCAGAATCGCCCAGGTTCGATCCCGGCGTGGGAAAAAAAAAAATAGACAACAGCAGAAGGGCATCCAGGAGTCATGACCTGGATGTGGCCCGGCCCCCCGAGAGTGTAAGGAATTCAGGGCCGAACACTTGTCTAAAGGGGGTTACTTCTCTGAAGACCTTCTGTTGTCTAGCTCTCCCTAGAGTTTCTTTCTACCTTGTGTTACCTGATATATCCTTGGAAAACTAATACGTGTAATTCAGATCAACCTAAGACGGACATTTTACCCTTTGCCTTGCTTGTTCTTTTTTTCTTTTTCTGGTACATGAAAGTAGCCTACATGCAATCACGTAATAATCATATTATATATAATATTATGTATTTAAAAGCATAACAAAGCAACCTTGATCAATCACCAAACAAAAGAAATGTGTTTTTGATTGTGTCAATATTATAGGAAAAATACCTCGACACCATCTTGCTGACATTCAGAATTCCATTGTTGTTGTTTACATCTTAATGCTAATGTCAGTACGCTCCTTTTGGGTGTTGTTGTTTACATCTTAATGTTAATGTCAGTACGCTCCTTTTGGGTGTTGTTGTTTACATCTTAATGTTAATGTCAGTACGCTCCTTTTGGGTGTTGTCGTGGTTGTAAGTTATACATAAATAACTGTGACATTGCTGAAGATTACGTTTTGTTTCATTTTAGTCCTCAGTATTGTTAAATATCTGTAAGTGAAGTTGCTGATATTTCAAAAGGATCTGTACTACTACTACTACTACTACTACTACTACTACTACTACTACCACCACTACTATTACTACTACTACAACTACTACTACTTCTACTACTCCATTACTATCACTACTGCTGCTGCTGCTGCTATTACTACTTCTGTTACTGCTGTTGCTACTACTACTACTCCTTGTAGTAGTAATGAATGATAATAATAATAATGATAATAATTGTTCTTTTTGTTATTATTATTAGTGGTATTATTATTATTGTTATTGTTATTATTATTATTGCTATTATTATTATTATCATCATCATCATCATCATCATTGTTGTTGTTATTATTATTGTTGTTGTTGTTGTTATTATCATCAATATTATTATTACAGTAAAACTGTTATTAGCAGTAGTGGTATCACTATTATTATTATCATCATCATCATCATCATCATCATTGTTATTAGCATTATTATTATCATCATCAATGTTAATACTATAGTAACACTGTGACCAAAATACAACTACTAATGTCTGTGCCAAAGGATTCTTCGTGTGTGTACCCTTGCACAATACCAAATGTCCACCTGTAAGTCTGTAAGTTTATGGAAACTGACAACACCCAACATATACGTCCACTAAACATGTCCACTGAACTAGTAGCCGTGGTGTAGTGGTTAACGCAACGGACTACTGACTGGAAGGTTGTGGGTTCGAATCCCCATCAGTACCTTCAAAAATCATTGTGGGATTTTTGGGCTCTAACCTGCTCCTATCCAGAGTTGGGTGTGCTATGGGCTCATTGAGAAGACTGGGACCACACAGTCGAGTCTCATCCACTTCACGGAATGCGTCGTTGAGGGTGTTGCTCAAATCTTCTGACCAGCACCGCAGGTGTCTGTATTTCTCGGGCCTGGTTGACGCCAGGTTGTATTATGATAGTAAGTGTAGAGTACAGCCCTGTCACGTAGTCTCAATCCTGGATGGAACTCCATAGCATCATGATAATTATCCTCATCGACATCATCATCATTGCATTGTGAAAAAAACTGTTCCAGCTTCTGCGGCCATTAAGGTGGCGTATAAAATGGGGGGAAAT
>JAPXFY010000030.1:41136134-41138634 GCA_030674185.1 Monoplex corrugatus | reverse complement strand
TGAGCAATGTCATCACATGTGTGCTACTAGTGATCCACACTTCAAAAACATTCCATTCTCTCTAACACAGAAATTGATCAAGTTCTTTAGAAAAGATGATACATTATGTAGCTGACCAAAATCCTCATCTGCTCTAACAGAACTAAACAAACAACACATGAGTATAGTTTACCTACGGATGTTAAAGGGTAGATGCATTTGCACACGTCCCTCTTACGTACACCCACCCACACATATATTTACACGTACACATACACGTACACATACACATACACGTACACATACACATACACGTACACATACACATACACGTACACATACACATACACGTACATGTACACGTACACATACACATACACATACACATACACATACATGTACACGTACACATACACATACACATACACGTACACGTACACGTACACATACACATACACATACACATACACGTACACATACACGTACACGTACACATACACATACACATACACATACACATACACGTACACGTACACGTACACATACACATACACGTACACGTACACATACACATACACGTACAGGTACACGTACACGTACACATACACATACACATACACATACACGTACACATACACATACACATACACATACATGTACACATACACATACACATACACATACACAGACACACACACATACACATACACATACACATACACATACATACATACACATACACATACACGTACACATTCACATACACATACACATACACGTACACATACACATACACATACACATACACGTACACATACACGTACACGTACACATACACATACACAGACACACACACATACACATACACATACACACACATACACACACACACATACACATACACATACACATACATGTACACATACACATACACATACACATATACATACACATACACATACACATACACGTACACGTACACATACACAGACACATACACATACACATACACGTACACATACACATACACATACACGTACACTACACATACATATACACATACACATACAAGTACACATACACATAGACATACATATACACATACACATACACGTACACATACACATACACATACACATATACCTACACATACACATACACATACACATACACCTACACATACACATGCACATACACATAGACATACATATACACATGCACATACATGTACACGTACACATACACATACACATACACATACACATACACATACACACACACACACACACATACACGTACAGATACACATACACATAAACGTACACATACACATACACATACACATACACATACACGTACACATACACATACACATACACGTACACGTACACATACACATACACATACACATACACGTACACGTACACTACACATACAAGTACACATACACATACACATACACATACACATACACGTACACGTACACTACACATACACATACAAGTACACATACACACACACGTGCACATACACATACACATACACATACACATACACATACACATACACATACACGTACACATACACATACACATACACATACACAGACACGTACACATACACAGACACGTACACTACACATACACATACAAGTACACATACACATACACATACACATACACATACACGTACACTACACATACACATACAAGTACACATACACATACACATACACATACAAGTACACATACACATACACATACACATACACACCATCCGACCAAGCATAGGCAATGACATGAAATGTGCTATGCAAAATGTAGCCTGCAGACTTCAATTTATTAAAATATGGAATATGGTACAGTACTACTACAGAGATACAATTTATTCGAAGAACAATTTACTGTTTATAGTAAACATTTCAAAACAAGTCTTCAAAGATAGCGAGTAGCATCATCATCATCATCAGGTGCCCTGCCGCATGGCGTTGGCGACCATGGACCTCTGTCTGTCTCTATCTCTTGTTGTCCCAAACATCTCCTCCACCCTCCTCGTCTTCAGCCACTCTGCAAGTCCGTCTAGCATTTTCTCCCTGGGTCTACCTGGTGCTCTCTTTCCCTCCAGCTTTCCCGTTGTGACCAGGTGCTCCAAATCCCCCTTCCTCATAAAATGACCTATAAATGTTGCCTGTCTTTTCCTAATCTTCCTTATGAGTGATCTACTTGTGTCTGCCTCTAGCATATATGCGAGTAGGATATCAAGCTTGAAATTTCCTACATTTTAAAGCGTCAAAGATACATTTTGCTGGGGGGAAGAATAATGATTCTTGTCATCATCTGACTGTGTTAAGGCAAAGACTGTGTCCATGCCTGTTTGGTGAGAATATTGCACGATTGAGTCATATCTGGAACGAATGCAAGCGTAAACAACACATTCAAAAAGGAAATATATTTCATTTGCATGTGTGTGAGAGAGAGAGAGAAAGCTAGAGAGAGGAGAGAGAGGGGGAGGAGGGAGACAG
>JAPXFY010000030.1:41101134-41126134 GCA_030674185.1 Monoplex corrugatus | reverse complement strand
CTTCTTCTCCCTTACCTTCGTGAAGACTCATTTGGGCGTCACATTGAAGAACTGTTCACTATATTCTTCCAGTTACGTCGGTTGTGTGGCAAAGCCTGTTTGCCTGCAAATGGTTTTTGTGTCCACTTTGCGATGTTGTCAGTCTATATTCTCCTCCGTCTCCCTCCCTCAACTGATCGTTGGAGGAATAATTTAACAAGACTATTGGATTTTGTTCTTGTTGTTGTTGTTTTGTTGTTGTTGTTATTGCTGTTGTTGTTGCTGCTGCTATTGTTGTATGGTCATACCGACGTAGTCTGTTTTTCTTAACTGAAGTCAGCAGATCGTCATCATCATCATCATCATCATCATCATCATCATCATCATCATCAAGTGCCTTGCCACATGGCGTTGGCGATCATGGCCCTCCATCTGTTTCTATCCCTTGTTGCCTCAAGCACCTCTTCCACCCTCTATGTCTTCAGCCACTCTGCAAGTCCGTCCAATATTTTCTCCCTGTGTCTACCTGGTGCTCTCTTTCCCTCTAGCTTTCCTGTTGTGACCAGGTGCTCCAATTCCCCTTTCCTCATAAAATGGCCTATGAATGTTGCCAGCAGATCTTCGTGTGGTCAAAATGTTGTACTTGATTGTTTGGTGCACTTGTTCATTGATCAGTGTATCTGATGTTTAGTATCTTGTGATAACATCTAATTTCCATGACTTTGCAAATCTGCTGTCAGGGTCAATATCTTGCATGCATACAGGAAGATGGAATTTACCTTAAGAGCCTGATCGAGATTTATGGAGATCTTCATTCACGTTTCAGTGTGCACAGGGCTGATATCTTCGCTACCTTGGAAAAGGATTTCAGGTTCGGATCCCTTATTTGTCAACAGCATGTACTTGAAAAATGGTCAGCGTAAAGTGAAGAATAACTTTTCTACAGATATTTGTGAATCACACCAAGTTATGTTGCAGTCGGAGTGGAGATTCTTGTTTTCAGTGAAGTGTCTGGTTTATGCATAAACTACCATCCAAGAGTTCCATTGAGCAGTAAAAATGCACATGTAAAAGTGTCTTTTAGTCTTATATAGTTCAATTTTTAATCTCAAATTCAGTAGTCTTCGCGAATTCGGAAAGTAATTAGGCCTACATTCGAAACGCATTTGTCATTTATAGATAAATGATTTTGCAAGCAGTATGTGATAAGGTCACACATTTTATCTGTTGTTACATTTTGGTCAATATCGAACGAGACAAGCTTTCGTGAATTTGACATTAAAGGTATTTTCACACGTTTTGATCAGTTGTTTGTATCCTAACTCTTGTCCTATGGAATGACTGGCAAAGTGGTTAACCTACCTGCCTGGAAAACCCGGGTTCAAAATCATGAATTGGACAGTCCACCAGCATCTTGCATTGTCATCCATGCTAGCCAAGCAAAAACATAACCCTTTGACTCCTTCGCCCTGTCCATCAGCATCTTGTATTGTCGTCCATGCTAGCCAAGCAAAAACTTAACCCTTTGACTCCTTCGCCCTGTCCATCAGCATCTTGTATTGTCGTCCATGCTAGCCAAGCAAAAACTTAACCCTTTGACTCCCTCACCATATCCACCAGCGTCCTGCAGGAAGCTGGTGGATATGGTGCTGGAGTCAAAGGGTCAATTGAATGAGCGTTCTCATTCTGTGTTCATGTTTTCCTTGTTTCCAATCATTTGAGCGCTGATAACTCAGTCTCTGATTCACATAATGATGCACTGACAATAATTTTAACATCCAAACAATATTTTTTTTCTTCTGTGAAATTTCCTTCCACTGTTTAACGAACGTCTATTGAAACCAGAAAAAAAAATCAACGAAAAAAGAATATGAACGTGTATTTAATACAACCAGACAAGACAGGCGCAAATTTTCGACCAACTGACCTTTGTCAAGCGTAAGATCACAAACAAACACCAGATACAAACATTAGGAGAAAAAGACGTAGCGGCATGGAAGTTTCAGTTGTTGTTTTTGTTGTTGTTGTTGTTGTTGTTTCTCTCCTAATTTTTGTATCTGGTGTTTATTTGTTTGTGATCTTACGCTTGACAGAGGCCAGTTAGCCGAAAATTTGCGCCTGTCTTGTCTGGTTGTATTAAATACGCGTTCTTATTCTTTTGTGTGTGTGTGTGTGTGTGTGTGTGTGTGTGTGTGTGTGTGTGTGTGTGTGTGTGTGTGTGTGTTGTGTGTGTGTGTGTGTGTGTGTGTGTGTGTGTGTGTGTGTGTGTGTGTGTGTGTGTGTGTGTGTGTGTGTGTGTGTGTGTGTGTGTGTGTGTTTCTGGTTCCTGTTTGCTTGAACGCGAGCAGTCACACTGGTTTTGAACATTTATTGAATTTTCGCTGACCCACCAAACGACCTATACACATCTATCTAACAGCAGTTCCACGGCCGACAACTTCACAAGGGAGGTAAACTTGGATATTACGCTGTTTGTGTCATGAAGCCATAGGGTTAAGCCTGCATAGTGGATGTTTTGTGTTTTGACGTTATCAGTCTTTGGTTTGTATGCACACAAGTAGAGAGACATATTGTGTATGCCTGCCGTCCATGGTGATTGAAACTTGAAACATGAAAATATTTAATCTAAAACAAGTGTGACTGTCCGCGTTCAAGCAAACAAGAACCAGAAGAAAAAAAAACACGAAAGAAGAAAGTAAGAAGCTTGATATAAAGTAATAAACAAACACACAAACAAACCAACAACCATAACCAGGAAAAAACACAAAAGAAGAAAAAGAACGCGTATTTAATACAACAAGACAAGACAGGCGCACATTTTCCACCAGCTGGCCTTTGTCCAGAGTAAGATCACAAGCAAACAAACACCAGATACAAAAATTAGGAGAAAAAGACTGAAACTTCCATGCTGCTCCGTCCTAATTTTTGTACCTGGTGTTTGTTTGTTTGTGATCTTCCGCTTGACAAAGGCCAGTTGACAGAAAATTTGCGCCTGTCTTGTCTTGTATTAAATACGCGTTCCTATTCTTCTTTCGTGTTTTTTTTCTGGTTCATGAAAATATTGAATTATCGAAGGATAGTAGCATTAGGTCTCGGTAGAACTGATTTACAGCTAGTCCTAGATTTGTGCGCATACAATAATATTATAGCACAAGAACATAAAAGCACACAACACACCAAACAACACACACACACACACACACACACACACACACACACACACACACACACACACACACACACACACACACACACACACACAACGCAGTGGGGACGATTGAGGAGGGGGAAAAGAGGAGAAGAGGAGAGGATAGGGGAGAGAAACAGAGAGGGAGAGGGAGAGATTCAGATTCAGTTGATTTATTCAATAAAGGCCATGGCCCCTTATGAAGGGGTGAAATTAACATCATCATCATCATCATCATCATCAGGTGCCCTGCCGCATGGCGTTGGCGACCATGGACCTCCAACCATCTCTATCTCTCGTTGCCCCTAGCATCTCCCCCACCCTCTTCATCCTCAGCCACCATGCAAGTCCATCCAGCATTCTCTCCCTGGGTCTACCCGGTGCTCTCTTTCCCTCCAGCTTTCCCGTTGTGACCAGGTGCTCCAAATCCCTCTTCCTCATAAAATGGCCTATAAATGTTGCTTGTCTTTTCCTAATCTTCCTTATCAGTGATCGACTTGTGTCTGCCTCCATCAAGATGTCTCGTTTGTTTTCTTTGCTGTCCATGGTACTCTCAACATTCTTCTGAGAAACCACATCTCGGTGCCTCAATCTTGCTCTGGCTTTGCTTGCTGACTGTCCACGCCTCGCATCCGTACAACAGTATTGGTTCTATATAACATTCAAGGACTCTCTTTCTGATGTTAATTGATAGGCATTTGTTGGTAAGAATGCTTGTCATCTTCTTGAATGCTGTTTTGGCTTGGCCGATTCTGCCAGCTATTTCCGATGTGCATCTGCCGTCTGATGAAATGACCGTTCCCAGGTATTTGAACTTATTAACCTGTGTCAAGGTTGTGCCATTTGCTGTTATTTTGCAGGAGGGGATTTCATGTTTTTTACTGATCACCATGACTTCAGTCTTCCTGCTGTTTAGTTCCAACCCCTTCCTTTGCTTTCTGTTTCTAGTATAGTCACAAGGTTTTGTAGGTCCCTTTCATTTTCTGCAATTAGCACGGTGTCATCTGCATACCGAATGTTGTTTATCATTTTCCCTCCAACCTTTAATCCAGGGTCTTCTTCTAGGTTTCTCATGATGTTTTCGCTATATAGTGAAAACAGTTAACGACGTCAATAGGTGCTCCTGTCCGGTAGGGACTGTCATGCGGCGCAGGTGACACCAGACCGTCAGCCAGCTACTGCGACCAAAACCAAGATTAAATTCAACACCAAGGTGGCAATATGGAATGTAAGAAATAAACATACATCACTTAAATACACACTGTTTTATCATAAATATTATACAGAGCAAAGGAAACTCAAACATTCAATTTGCACAAGAGCTCCTGAGTTCAAAGGCTTTATACAAATAAATAGCAAGCTGTTTAACATGATCTTCCTTGGCGGATACCGTAAGCAAGCTCAGTCTACATAGTGAAGGTTGTTTACAATATTTTCTGGGGATCAGTTTATCTCTATGACTGCTTAGTACTGGACAACAAAACACGACATGAATTTCATTTTCTCTTGCTTTTCTACACAATGGACATATAAGATCACGGTTATCATGTCTATAACGAAGGTATTTACTTACAGACGCACAGACAGACAGACAGACAGACAGACATAGTTTTTCAGATCGATTATAACAATCTCCTTTTGTCTAGTTTATATATATATAAAAAAAAAAACAACCTTAAAGGTGTAAACTGTGTTTAGAAATGAGATGTTTTATTTTAGGAACAAGATTCCATCTGATCCACAGACTTGACAAACACACACACACACACACACACACATCACACACACAACCACACACACACACACACAACCACACACACACACATCACATACACAACACACACACACACACAACACACACACACACACACACACACACACACACACACACACACACACACACACACACACACACACACAAACACACACACACACACACACCACACAACAATCACACACACACACACACACATACACACACACACAACAAACACACACACACACACACACAAACACACACACACACACACACACATCAACAACACACACACACACACAAACACACACACACACACATACACACACACAAACACACACACACACACACACACACACACACACACAAACACACACATCACAGAGAAGAGAGAGAGAGAGAGAGAGAGAGAGAGAGAGAGAGAGAGAGAGAGAGAGGTCTCAACCAGCAGTTGACAAGAGATAAACGTCAGCAGGACAGACTGTGAGACAGGAATGTGAAATGGGTTTCAATATGCATGTGTATCATACACTGGCGGACACACACACAGCCCTGTGTTTTTGTTTGATGGGTCACTTTGTCACTGTCCTCTGCAGTTGTCTGCCTGTGGGCTGTCAGGAAGTTCAGGAACGGACGTTCTTCAATCGCCTCGCTGTGAGGTAGATTCCTTTTAGGGAAGAGGATGCTTAACCTTTATAGCAGTCAATCATGTCATCATGCAGACAAGCAAAGACAACCCTTGATCTTCACTATATGCTTTGAGAGCTGTGAAAGGGCGAGGGAGTCAAAGGTTAAGTTTTTGCAGTTGGTGGGTTAGGAGTTCGGAGAAAGGAGACGTTTACAGAAGCATCGGTGAGGAGATCAAGGGAAGAGGGCGAGATAAAACACTAGGACTAACCAGACACACACAGTCACACATTGCACACATGCAGAAGACAAAGACAACAGACATCCTTTCACTTCCATGAGTCCTGCAGGAAAGTTTAGTCAGTTGTCCTAATTTAGTATTTGATGTTGTTGGGTTGTGAGTGCTGAGTGACAAAGGCAGTTGGTCACAAATGTGCGTGTGTTGATAAATACACGTAGTGTATTGGAGGTGTTGAGTTGCGTGGTTGGGGTATCATTGTTTGGTGTTGTGAAACTAATCAGGGGTGTCACATGGAGGAATCTATCTAATACGGGAGAGGAAGTAGTCTCTAATACACACTTTTATTTACACGTGAGAAGCATTATGTCCCGTTGTCTTGTATTAACAGCTGATTCCTTTGTTTTTCTTCTACTTAAGGCATGGATGGGTTATTTTAAAAGAGGAAGGAACATTGTTGAAAGAGAAAGTGGAGTGAGAGAGAGAGAAGGAGAGAACAGTGAAAGAGAAAGGAGACGAAGAGAGAGGAGAGAAAAGACAGAAGAGAAGAGAGAGAGAGAGACAAGAGAGGAGGGAGGGGGGAGAGGGAAAGAAAGAAAGGAGAGAGAGAGACAAGAGAGAGAGAGAAGAGGAGAGAAAGAGAAGAAGAAAGGAGAGAAAAAGAGAGAAAGACAGAGAGAGAAAGAGAGACAGAGGAGAAAGAGAGAGAGGGAGAGAGAGAGAGGGGGGTATACTCACTATGATAAACCACACAGATGTTTGTCTCAGTAAAGCATTTATTCACATTTTCATTGTGTCTATTTCAAACGTACACCTAGTTAAAAGCTACACACACACACACACACACACACACACACACACACACACACACACACACTCATACCTGAACCATGCAAATCATAACCACAGACATGAATAGTAAAAAGATTGGTGACTGGGTAAACTGACAGCCTGCCAGCTTCATCATCAAGTCCTACAGGTTTTGTGGGATATACATGTAACGCCTTACACCTGGAAACAACACTGACACAAGTTCATGATCGTTATTTGATAAACGATATATAATCACTTTTTAAAATGTTTTTATTTTAATGCAGGGTTGTCTACCCCTAAAATGCGTTTTCATGGACATCCCTTGCCAAAATCAGGGACACAGCATGATTTTCAGGGACACACATTAACGTGCCCCCAACTCACAATAG
Organism: Monoplex corrugatus; assembly: GCA_030674185.1. NCBI lineage: Eukaryota > Metazoa > Mollusca > Gastropoda > Littorinimorpha > Ranellidae > Monoplex > Monoplex corrugatus. The sequence goes on along the minus strand of JAPXFY010000030.1, from coordinate 41,119,145 downwards.
ACACCCGCTTAGACGCCATTGATAGTATGCCTATCAAGCAGGCTAAGCGATGCGCATGCGTTGTTATCGACATTTAAGCATAAGGTCAATTCTGATTGGTCCGGCTTCATACTAGGTGCACTCGGTACTCTTGCACCTCAGTACTGTCGCATTTTTGTACAGAAAAACTGCTTGTGGAAAAACTGTCTTGGCAGTTTTTAATTTTCCGGCACACGCGACCAAAAACTGGATTTCCGGGACACCTAGGCCATTTTCTCGATTTTCTGGGACAAATACGGACACACACCGGGACAGTAGGCAAGTCTCATAATGCATCTATGTGGCCATAGTTTGCTCCTGTTTGTATGTTTATATACTTGCATATGTATCATCATCATCATCATCAGGTGCTTTGCCACATGGCTTTGGCGATCATGGCCTTCCATCTGTTTCTATCCCTTGTTGCCTCAAGCACCTCTTCCACCCTCTTTGTCTTCAGCCACTATCATGCACATTTATATTATAATGGTTCCCAATACTTATGTTTTGTCAGTCTGTGTTTCTTTGATTGAAACGTTTACTAAGGTTCTATTACTGTTGTGTAATGAACAAGCTTTTTTTGATTGGAACGTTTACTAAGGTTCTATTCCTGTTGTGCAATGAACAAGCTTTCTTTGATTGAAACGTTTACTAACGTTCTGTTACTGTTGTGTAATGAACAAGCTTTCTTTGATTGGAACGTTCACTAACGTTCTATTCCTGTTGTGCAATGAACAAGCTTTCTTTGATTGAAACGTTCACTAACATTCTATTCCTGTTGTGCAATGAACAAGCTTTCTTTGATTGGAACGTTTACTAACGTTCTATTACTGTTGTATAATGAACAAGCTTTCTTTGATTGGAACGTTTACTAACGTTCTATTACTGTTGTATAATGAACAAGCTTTCTTTGATTGGAACGTTTACTAACGTTCTATTACTGTTGTATAATGAACAAGCTTTCTTTGATTGGAACGTTTACTAACGTTCTATTACTGTTGTATAATGAACAAGCTTTCTTTGATTGGAACGTTTACTAACGTTCTATTCCTTGTTGTGTAATGAACAAGCTTTCTTTGATTGGAACGTTTACTAACGTTCTATTACTGTTGTATAATGAACAAGCTTTCTTTGATTGGAACGTTTACTAACGTTCTATTCCTTGTTGTGCAATGAACAAGCTTTCTTTGATTGGAACGTTTACTAACGTTCTATTCCTTGTTGTGCAATGAACAAGCTTTCTTTGATTGGAACGTTTACTAACGTTCTATTCCTTGTTGTGCAATGAACAAGCTTTCTTTGATTGAAACGTTCACTAACATTCTATTCCTGTTGTGCAATGAACAAGCTTTCTTTGATTGGAACGTTCACTAACATTCTATTCCTGTTGTGCAACGAACAAGCTTTCTTTGATTGGAACGTTTACTAACGTTCTATTCCTGTTGTGCAACGAACAAGCTTTCTTTGATTGAAACGTTTACTAACGTTCTATTCCTTGTTGTGCAATGAACAAGCTTTCTTTGATTGGAACGTTTACTAACGTTCTATTCACAAGTTCTATTCCTGTTGTGCAACGAACAAGCTTTCCACGCGAATGTTTGCACTCACCTGTTGCATTGGTGATCATGGAATCATAATGTACATCTAATGTGAATATGACCATGGCTTTCTCCAGCAGATGTGCAAGCATAAAGGGCGTTAAGGGCTGGACATGGACCCTGGAAAGGTTCTGATTCACATTAGTAGTAGCTGCTAAATTTGGCCGAGACAGGGCAAACTACTGCTGTCATAATGCCAGCAGTCTCATATGGTATAGTGGATGAAGCCAAAACACTGTTACTGCTCTATCTGACTTAGGCTGTAGGTTGACAATGTATTGGTGATCATGACATACATCTCATGTAAATATGACCAGGGCTTTCTCCAGTAGATGTGCATGCACAAGGGACATTAAGGGCTGGACATGGACCCTGGCAGAGCATCTTCTGGTTCATGTTAGTATTAGCTGCTAAATGTTTCTGAGACATGGCAATCTACTGCTGCCATAATGCCAACAGTCTGACAGGGTACAGTAGATGAAGCCAACATAATGCCAACAGTCTGACATGGTACAGAAGAAGAAGCCAAAACGCTGTTACTACTTTATCTGACCTAGGCTGTATGTTAACAATGCAGTGGTGGAAGCAGAAAAAACATGAAAGAATCACAACACGTATTCAATACAACAAGACAAGACAGGCGCAAATTTTCAGCCAACTGGCCTTTGTCAAGCGTAAGATCACTAAACAAACAAACACCAGATACAAAAATATGAAGAAAAAGACTGAAACTTCCCTGCTGCTCCATCTTTTCTCACACTGGACGGAGGAGCAGCAGGAAAGTTTCAGTCTGTTTTCTCACACTGGACGGAGCAGCAGGAAAGTTTCAGGCTGTTTCTCACACTGCAGGAGCAGCAGGAAAGTTTCAGGCTGTTTCTCACACTGCACGGAGCAGCAGGAAAGTTTCAGGCTGTTTCTCACACTGCACGGAGCAGCAGGAAAGTTTCAGGCTGTTTCTCACACTGGACGGAGCAGCAGGAAAGTTTCAGGCTGTTTCTCCCAATTTTTGTTTCTGGTGTTTGTTTGTTTGTGATCTTACATTCACGCTTGACAAAGGCCAGTTGGCGCCTGTCTTGTCTTGCTGTATTGAATACAAGTTCTGGTTCTTTTTGTGCTTTTTCTGGTTCCTGTTTGCTTGTATGTGGGCACTTGTGTTTTGTGTTTTGGAATGTGATGGTGATCATGAAGTCATAACGTACATCTCGTGTCACAGGCACAGAGCAGCACAGGGGTTCAAAGTATGCAGACTGTGCAGGGACAGACAAGAAATAATGGAATGCTTAATCAACTCACTCACTACGTACAATTATGCCCCTTGCTGTTCTCCTGATATGCACCATTTGTATAGGCCATGAGAAATATACTCATACACACAAATGAAAACAGAGAGCTTTGAAATTTGGCAGGTCATATATCAAAAGATTGGTGTACAAAATGCTGAAATTTCAACTGTCTACCCTCATGGAAGCTGAGTAATAGTACAAGTAAAATTAGAGAAATTTTCAGGTGAAAAATGTCTTACAAAATACACAGTCAGGTCAATACATCAGTTCCTACAGTCATATTTTGAATTAAATTTCATAAAATCCAACTTGCACACACTCCTAATGCACTGAAGGAAGAGATTGTCTTGAAGAGCACTGAGATGTCGAGTCGAGTATTGTTCAGCCATTTTCTTTTCTGTCGTGTTTCGCTGTAGAGCTAGCGGGTCGTGAACTTGCCACTGTCTACACACCAACTGCGGAGTACAGTGACCTAATGGCCTGAAACGAGGCTAAGAATGACAGAAGAATCTATTTCTGGACATTAGTTTCAGTTAACGGAAATACTGAAAGCCCCGTGAATGTTCAAAACCCAAGTCGGATTTCTCTGAAGCTCATACAAAAGCGTTGCTGAGACATGATCAGGAAATCCCGACGCTCTCAGCAATAGAGTTAAAAAACAAGGCAGACAAAACAACAGACATACTTCTCTTTTTCAGTCACAATCACCACAGCTTGCTTTTTCAGTCACTCACATTACAAAAAAACTCAATTTGTTTCCTTGTGATTTATACCTTCAATTCTTGTCTTGTGTAAGTAACGGCAAGCACAAACACCTAACCAAATATACACACTACATGTACACTATTGCACCAATTAACTTAGCACGTGAAGATTAAGACAGTGTGTCAGCTTCTAACACAAGTAAAACACACAATTCTGTATTAAGAAAAAAAATTGACATACACATCTGTGTACATACACATACACAGACATTAAACCAATGACCACCACAACCACACATACACACACACTCTCTCTCACATACATATAACACACACACACTCTCTCTCACACACACACACACATACAGAACCACAAACAACATACTCAAGACTTGAGCCTGAAATGAGCATGACAAGACAGATTTAACCCTGTCAACCCTGACCTAAAAGAGCCAACTTGTCTCCTGGCCTAAGCTCCACAGCAAAAACAGATTTTCCTGTACTATCTATTCCAGACAAGCCAGGAATTTGGCTGAAAGTCCAGTTGGAAATTCCCAATAACCCAGGAATATGGTCTCTGAGGGTTACAGTCTTGACAAGCATTACATACAAGGGAATGGAATTTATGTTCACATTTGATACATGGGACTCTAGTCATTCAAAGGACATCCAAAATGACATTACATTCATCTTAGTAATAATAAACCAACTAAAACACATTGTGTACCACCAATCTATTTACTCATACACAGTACACCAAAAGTTACTTTAGGCAACAGGAAACTCAAATCAAACTGTCGTCTTCACCGACATGCCCAACATGCAACGATAACGCCTCTATCAAGTGAAGCGACATGAGACAACTCCTCTGTCTACCAATCTCCATGGAAGCTGGCAGGAACTGGGCAAAAACAGCCATACTTACTGCCGGATGTGCCCTGAAGACGCAGACAACAAATGATTGAAGAAGAGAAGAATCATCAAAGCATATTGTGCATTATACAGTTTCGTGTTTTTTTCTCTATACTGCATGTCCATGCTCAAAATAATTGCACAATCCTCCACGATTGCCATCTGATGGAAAGGATCCAAAATGATCATGGCAAATTCCATAAACCCTGGGCATAATCTCTACACACTGATAAGGTCTGGATGGTACAGTCAATCACAGTATACCAGGCATTATCTCTAATGCTATGAATCACAAAAGTAATCACTGTTCATGTTATTTGTTCATTCGTTCACAATCAATCAATGTCAAAATGTTTCACCTCACAATCCACAGCACCAGTGGAATGTCTGTAACATAATACAGGTACCACAGATAAACTCTGTGAGCTATATGTCTTGTGACACCTTCTATAATGATACACTTCTGCACACATATACACATTTATGCACATAAAAGTACATGCATGCACGTGCACACGCACATGCACACACACACATACACACAAACATATACACACACACATGTGCACACACATACACATGTACATACACACACAAACATACACACAGACATATCAACACACACACATGTACATACACACACATACATATACACACACACACATGTGCACACACACACATGTACACACACACACACACACCAACACCAACACTACCACACCAGTAGATGTCACAAGCATCATGGCTTCCACACCCCCCCCCCCCACCCCCCCCACTCCATCCCACCACACACACCATCACCAGCACTACCACACCAGTTGATGTCACAAGCGTCACATCTTCTGTCTTATCCCCCCCCCCACCCCCCAGACACACACACACACACACACACACACACACACACCACACCTCCATCACCAGCACTACCACACCAGTTGATGTCACAAGCGTCACATCTTCTGCCTTGTTCCTCCCCCCCACCCCCCAGACACACACACACAACACACACACTCCATCCCACCACACACACCATCACCAGCACTACCACACCAGTTGATGTCACAAGCGTCACATCTTCTGCCTTGTTCCTCCCCCCCACCCCCCAGACACACACACACACACACACACACACACACACACACTCCATCCCACCACACACACCATCACCAGCACTACCACACCAGTTGATGTCACAAGCGTCACATCTTCTGCCTTCCTCCCCCCCCCACCCCCCAGACACACACTCCATCCCACCACACACACCATCACCAGCACTACCACACCAGTTGATGTCACAAGCGTCACATCTTCTGCCTTGTTCCTCCCCCCCCCCCCCCCACCACCCCCATACATCAGACACAACTATCACCACAACATCCCATCAACTTCATCGCCGTGAAGCAAGCTGTCCAATCATTTGTCGGATGTTCTCTGCCAGTTGTCTATCTGCGACCTTGACCTTTCCAAGGACATAGGTCACTCGTCCTCATTCTTGTTCTCAAAGGCCTGGTCTGCTGCTTCCTGTATTGTCTGCACAACAGTCAGTATCATTATAACCATCAGTATCATTATAACCATCAGTATCATTATAACCATCAGTATAACTATAACCATCAGTATCATTATAACCATCAGTATCATTATAACCATCAGTATCATTATAACCATCAGTATCATTATAACCATCAGTATCATAACCATCAGTGTCATTATAACCATCAGTATCATTATAACCATCAGTATCATTATAACCATCAGTATAACTATAACCATCAGTATCACTATAACCATCAGTATCATTATAACCATCAGTATCACTATAACCATCATATCATTATAACCATCAGTATCATTATAACCATCAGTATCATTATAACCATCAGTATCATTATAACCATCAGTATCAATCATTATAACCATCAGTATCATTATAACCATCAGTATCAATCATTATAACCATCAGTATCACTATAACCATCAGTATCACTATAACCATCAGTATCATTATAACCATCAGTATCATTATAACCATCAGTATCATTATAACCATCAGTATCATTATAACCATCAGTATCATTATAACCATCAGTATCACTATAACCATCAGTATCATTATAACCATCAGTATCATTATAACCATCAGTATCATTATAACCATCAGTATCAATCATTATAACCATCAGTATCATTATAACCATCAGTATCACTATAACCATCAGTATCATTATAACCATCAGTATCACTATAACCATCAGTATCACTATAACCATCAGTATCACTATAACCATCAGTATCATTATAACCATCAGTATCACTATAACCATCAGTATCACTATAACCATCATATCACTATAACCATCAGTATCACTATAACCATCAGTATCATTATAACCATCAGTATCATTATAACCATCAGTATCATTATAACCATCAGTATCATTATAACCATCAGTATCATTATAACCATCAGTATCACTATAACCATCAGTATCATTATAACCATCAGTATCACTATAACCATCAGTATCATTATAACCATCAGTATCATTATAACCATCAGTATCATTATAACCATCAGTATCATTATAACCATCAGTATCACTATAACCATCAGTATCATTATAACCATCAGTATCATTATAACCATCAGTATCATTATAACTATCAGTATCATTATAACCATCAGTATCATTATAACCATCAGTATCATTATAACCATCAGTATCACTATAACCATCAGTGTCATTATAACCAGTCTGTAGTTGTCTGCACAACAGTCAGTATCATTATAACCATCATATCACTATAACCATCAGTATCATTATAACCATCAGTATCATTATAACCATCAGTATCATTATAACCATCAGTATCACTATAACATCAGTATCATTATAACCATCAGTATCATTATAACCATCAGTATCATTATAACCATCAGTATCATTATAACAGTGAGTATCATTATAACCATCAGTATCATTATAACCATCAGTATCATTATAACCATCAGTATCATTATAACCATCAGTATCATTATAACCATCAGTGTCATTATAACCATCAGTATCATTATAACCATCAGTATCATTATAACCATCAGTATCACTATAACCATCAGTATCACTATAACCATCAGTATCACTATAACCATCAGTATCACTATAACCATCAGTATCATTATAACCATCAGTATCATTATAACCATCAGTATCATTATAACCATCAGTATCATTATAACCATCAGTATCATTATAACCATCAGTATCATTATAACCATCAGTATCATTATAACCATCAGTATCATTATAACCATCAGTATCATTATAACCATCAGTATCATTGTAACCATCAGTATCATTATAACCATCAGTATCATTATAACCATCAGTATCATTATAACCATCAGTATCATTATAACCATCAGTATCATTATAACCATCAGTATCATTATAACCATCAGTATCACTATAACCATCAGTATCACTATAACCATCAGTATCATTATAACCATCAGTGTCATTATAACCATCAGTGTCATTATAACCATCAGTATCATTATAACCATCAGTATCATTATAACCATCAGTATCACTATAACCATCAGTATCATTATAACCATCAGTATCATTATAACCATCAGTATCATTATAACCATCAGTATCATTATAACCAGTCTTTTTGTTGCTGTTACCAGAAGATGTTTGTACATTTGATGTTCAACAGCCAGGAACTCTAGGGACAGCCGGACAGTAGAAAGTCCTTGGACACAGGCCCTTCCCGTCTCAGGCAATGTTTCAGCCCTAAACTCCTTACGCTCTAAGGGGGCCAAGCTGTATCTAGATCATGAATCCTGCTTTACTACATGGAATGACAGTACCACAGTTTTCAGGCTTTAACCTGCGTGGCATGATGAGCCATGATTGTCGTGGCTTTACCATCCAAACATGATGAGCCACGATTGTGGCTTCATTCATATCTCCCACTGATTACTGTCCAATCTATAAAATAAATACAAATTGACCGATATCAAGGCTTCTTTTAAGTTGCCTCTGCCTTCTTCCTTTCACATGTTCCTCAATTGATTTCTACAAGTTTTTGCACAAAAATGAGTGACTGGGACTGACCGTGAGGTTGACAAGTTGGGACTTTTGTTGACAGTAACTCTGGCGATGATTATCAGATAAATATGGATTCGTTTTGGGCTTTAAATGAACAAGAGAGGTTCAAGCACATGATGAAGGGTACTTTTAGCACATCAGTCATCGATGGAATGCAGGTTCAAAACAAGTGCGACTGCCCGCGTCCAAGCAAACAGGAACCACAAAAAAAAACAAAAAAAAAAGAAAACTGAAAAAGAACGTGTATTAGATACAAGACAAGACAAGCGCAAATTTTCAGCCAACCGGCCTTTGTCAAGCGTGAATGCACGACCACAGACACCAAACAACAGAAAGGGACTGTCCCTTTTCTACCCACTGGACAAGGTGGCAGGGAAGTTTTAGTCTTTTTCTTATTATCTGTTGTTTGGTGTCTGTTTGTGGTCGTGCATTCGCGCTTGACAAAGGCCGGTTGGCCGAAAATTTGCGCCTGTCTTGTCTTGTTGTATCTAATAGGAGTTCTTTTTCAGTTTTCTTGTTTTTCTGGTTCCGGAATGCAGGTTGTTGTTCACTTTGGTTTGTTTACATTGTACTTCTCACCGCACCTGTGGTGATGTGTTTATCATTCTCACACTGTAATTTAACTTTCTCCTGGTGTGTTTATCATTCTCACACTGTAATTTAACTTTCTCCTGGTGTGTTTATCATTCTCACACTGTAATTTAACTTTCTCCTGCTGTGTTTATCATTCTCACACTGTAATTTAACTTTCTCCTGCTGTGTTTATCATTCTCACACTCTGTAATTTAACTTTCTCCTGCTGTGTTTATCATTCTCACACTCTGTAATTTAACTTTCTCCTGCTGTGTTTATCATTCTCACACTGTAATTTAACTTTCTCCTGCTGTGTTTATCATTCTCACACTGTAATTTAACTTTCTCCTGCTGTGTTTATCATTCTCACACTCTGTAATTTAACTTTCTCCTGCTGTGTTTATCATTCTCACACTGTAATTTAACTTTCTCCTGCTGTGTTTATCATTCTCACACTCTGTAATTTAACTTTCTCCTGGTGTGTTTATCATTCTCACACTGTGTAATTTAACTTTCTCCTGGTGTGTTTATCATTCTCACACTGTAATTTAACTTTCTCCTGCTGTGTTTATCATTCTCACACTGTGTAATTTAACTTTCTCCTGCTGTGTTTATCATTCTCACACTCTGTAATTTAACTTTCTCCTGCTGTGTTTATCATTCTCACACTGTGTAATTTAACTTTCTCCTGGTGTGTTTATCATTCTCACACTCTGTAATTTAACTTTCTCCTGGTGTGTTTATCATTCTCACACTGTGTAATTTAACTTTCTCCTGGTGTGTTTATCATTCTCACACTCTGTACTTTAACTTTCTCCTGGTGTGTTTATCATTCTCACACTGTGTACTTTAACTTTCTCCTGGTGTGTTTATCATTCTCACACTGTGTAATTTAACTTTCTCCTGCTGTGTTTATCATTCTCACACTGTGTAATTTAACTTTCTCCTGCTGTGTTTATCATTCTCACACTGTGTAATTTAACTTTCTCCTGCTGTGTTTATCATTCCCACACTCTGTAATTTTACTTTCTCCTGCTGTGTTTATCATTCTCACACTCTGTAATTTAACTTTCTCCTGGTGTGTTTTATCATTCTCACACACTGTAATTTAACTTTCTCCTGCTGTGTTTATCATTCTCACACTGTAATTTAACTTTCTCCTGCTGTGTTTATCATTCTCACACTCTGTAATTTAACTTTCTCCTGCTGTGTTTATCATTCTCACACTGTAATTTAACTTTCTCCTGCTGTGTTTATCATTCTCACACTGTGTAATTTAACTTTCTCCTGCTGTGTTTATCATTCTCACACTCTGTAATTTAACTTTCTCCTGGTGTGTTTATCATTCTCACACACTGTGTACTTTAACTTTCTCCTGGTGTGTTTATCATTCTCACACTCTGTAATTTAACTTTCTCCTGCTGTGTTTATCATTCTCACACTGTGTACTTTAACTTTCTCCTGGTGTGTTTATCATTCTCACACTGTGTACTTTAACTTTCTCCTGGTGTGTTTATCATTCTCACACTCTGTAATTTAACTTTCTCCTGGTGTGTTTATCATTCTCACACTCTGTAATTTAACTTTCTCCTGCTGTGTTTATCATTCTCACACTCTGTACTTTAACTTTCTCCTGGTGTGTTTATCATTCTCACACTCTGTACTTTAACTTTCTCCTGCTGTGTTTATCATTCTCACACTGTGTAATTTAACTTTCTCCTGCTGTGTTTATCATTCTCACACTCTGTACTTTAACTTTCTCCTGCTGTGTTTATCATTCTCACACTCTGTAATTTAACTTTCTCCTGGTGTGTTTATCATTCTCACACTGTGTACTTTAACTTTCTCCTGCTGTGTTTATCATTCTCACACTGTGTAATTTAACTTTCTCCTGCTGTGTTTATCATTCTCACACTCTGTACTTTAACTTTCTCCTGCTGTGTTTATCATTCTCACACTCTGTAATTTAACTTTCTCCTGTGTGTTTATCATTCTCACACTCTGTAATTTAACTTTCTCCTGCTGTGTTTATCATTCTCACACTGTGTACTTTAACTTTCTCCTGCTGTGTTTATCATTCTCACACTGTGTAATTTAACTTTCTCCTGGTGTGTTTATCATTCTCACACTGTGTCATTTAACTTTCTCCTGCTGTGTTTATCATTCTCACACTGTGTAATTTAACTTTCTCCTGCTGTGTTTATCATTCTCACACTGTGTAATTTAACTTTCTCCTGCTGTGTTTATCATTCTCACACTGTGTAATTTAACTTTCTCCTGCTGTGTTTATCATTCTCACACTCTGTACTTTAACTTTCTCCTGCTGTGTTTATCATTCTCACACTCTGTAATTTAACTTTCTCCTGCTGTGTTTATCATTCTCACACTCTGTAATTTAACTTTCTCCTGGTGTGTTTATCATTCTCACACTGTGTAATTTAACTTTCTCCTGCTGTGTTTATCATTCTCACACTCTGTAATTTAACTTTCTCCTGCTGTGTTTATCATTCTCACACTGTGTAATTTAACTTTCTCCTGCTGTGTTTATCATTCTCACACTGTGTCATTTAACTTTCTCCTGCTGTGTTTATCATTCTCACACTGTGTACTTTAACTTTCTCCTGCTGTGTTTATCATTCTCACACTGTGTCATTTAACTTTCTCTGGTGTGTTTATCATTCTCACACTGTGTACTTTAACTTTCTCCTGCTGTGTTTATCATTCTCACACTGTGTAATTTAACTTTCTCCTGCTGTGTTTATCATTCTCACACTGTGTCATTTAACTTTCTCCCTGCTGTGTTTATCATTCTCACACTGTGTACTTTAACTTTCTCCTGCTGTGTTTATCATTCTCACACTGTGTCATTTAACTTTCTCTTGGTGTGTTTATCATTCTCACACTGTGTACTTTAACTTTCTCCTGCTGTGTTTATCATTCTCACACTGTGTACTTTAACTTTCTCCTGCTGTGTTTTATCATTCTCACACTCTGTACTTTAACTTTCTGCTGGTGTGTTTATCATTCTCACACTCTGTAATTTAACTTTCTCCTGCTGTGTTTATCATTCTCACACTCTGTACTTTAACTTTCTCCTGCTGTGTTTATCATTCTCACACTCTGTACTTTAACTTTCTCCTGGTGTGTTTATCATTCTCACACTGTGTACTTTAACTGTCTCCTGCAAACAGGCATTTATTTTACTTTTATAGCGCAGTTCAGGATTTTCCTCCTTTCTAAATATATGTTATATGTATACTTTTCTAGGAAATGCTTACATGAGAGCAGCAAAAATTAGAAACAGTGAATACCCGCTGACAAGTCGGCTCACCTATGTTTACAATGTGATACATACATATAAACTCACATAGAATGAGGAACAAAACCTACTTCAAACTTAGCGGCCAGAAATTCTAGGGATAGCTGGACAGCAGGTTTTTAAAGGAGAATCTCCCCCCACCCTGTTCCAGCAAGGAAAACCATCCGTAAACTCCGTACACACTTTACTTTGGGGTCTGGACCATATCCAGATGACACACTGCTAGCATGCTGCTGCCTTTGGTTTTTGGTTTTTTTAAAAAAAAAAATAGAAATGGTTCCGCCTACTGGATTTGGACCCACGCATCCAAGATGATCAGGCGTCTTAAAGCCAAGTCACCCTTGTGATGGATGTCTTAACTGCTTAGCTGTGGGACACTGGCAATATATAGGGGAATTTTAAGCCTTATGAAGGTTACTTTTGTTCCTCCTGGTCCAGATCCAGCTGGATCTCTTTTAGGGTGCTTCTGTTATCGCCTTTAGAGCTCTGGTCCTCTCCTTCCCAGAAATTGACAGCTGTTTCATGAGATTATAGGCTGATGTGCCTATCAACTGTGTTGTTCCAACCTTTAAGGCGAGGATTTTGACTTGAAAGTCAGATGTCCTCAAGTTGCTGGTTAGACTGACATACTTTTCAGTCTTGTAGATATGGGCTTCCTCCATTCTACTTTCATACGGTACAGTCAGTTTGATCAAAATCATTTCTTTTAATGAATGGGAGTGGAGACCTGTGAGAACTATGTCTGGTCTCATGCTACTCTTGCTGATGATTTCTGCAGTAGTTCAAGTTAGCACACATGTGTTTATTATAATACAAAAAAACAACAAAAAACAAACAAACAAAAAAAACAGACTTACCCAACACGGACCAAACACTTGACTTTGTGTTCAGGTGTGACACGAGTCAGGTACTTCATGGCCTCCTGTTTGTTGTGGTATTTCATGCATGCCTCAACAAAAGCCTGTAACCCACAAAGGTCGGACATGAACATGTAGGTAATATTTTAATCGTTCAGTCAGGCTTGCTCTCTCTTATTGCCGGAAAAAGAAACACTCTCCTGTCAAATACTTAAACTGATTAATACACTAGCTGAAAATAAATATGTATGTGAAAAAGACTTTTGTTTCATTCTTTTCATCACTTAACCTCTTCAATGCGCTGTTGACGAGTGACGCTCGTCATAGAAACCGTCGTCTGCAATGTTCTGTTGACGATCGTGGATCGTCCCGTATCAAACACTCTTTTTCTTTTCGTCTAGCATATCACAGAATCCTTCTATTTATGATTTGATTAGGTCCCTTGACAATTTTCGCTCTTTGAGTGCCGTTTGTTCCAAGTTATTTAGATCATTTGCATAATTTATCACGATCGATTGGCAAGGTGCTACGAAGTTGAGCTTTCAGTTTTTGAAGCGCTATGGCTGCCCCACAACGAACCTACACAGTTGCAGAAGTTATTGAAGCGATTTTTCGAGATCAAGACAGTGGAGATGAAGACTTCAAGCCAGCTGGCTTCGGACTTCGTGAAGTTGATGCCAACGACCCAGATTTTGATGTGAAGAAGCTTTTGGTGACTGATCGTCTGAATCGGAGTAGGCCTATGGAGATCTGATTGTTCCAGATGCAGGTAGGTGTATTTGAGAGCTTTATTCATTTTATAACATGATTGTATTGCATTCTTTCAGTATATTTATAAATAGAACAGCTAAGTGTGTGTATTGTATGGCTGAGCCCTTTGTTTGGGCCTGGTCAGCGAGCGAGCCAGTGACCGAGTGGGCAGTGTGTTCGACCTGTGGGCGTGTCACTCGTCGCTCGCTCGTTGTCAGCCACGCTGTGTGTGTCTTGTTGATGATTTGTTTTTCTGGTCGGCCTCTGCCCTGTGCTATCTCCCTGGCCTTTGTGTGTTTGTGTGAGGAGTAGGCTACTATCTCCATGGCCTGTGTGTGTTTATGTGAGGAGTAGGGTGGGAGCAGAGGGGTGTGCGTGTGTGTGTGTGTGTGTGTGAGAGAGAGAGAAAGAGAGACAGAGAGAGAGAGAGAGAGACTGTTGGTGTGACTTTTTATAGGAAATTGAAAGCATTCAGTGATAATACTGACAGAAACAATGTTGTAATGAAGTCACTTTGGTAGAAGCAATACTCACTGGGTTTCTTTGCAGTGTTTGCTTGAGGAAAATGAAAGGGGCGTGGCATGGGGGAGTAGCATGCTACCTATGTCAGTGTGTGTGTGTGTGTGTGTGTGTGTGTGTGTGTGTGTGTGTGTGTGTGTGTGTGTGTGTGTGACTTTTTTTATTTCATAAAATATGTGGAAATTTGAATCCTTGCTTTCACTGTGCTACAGGTATGGTAATGCAGCAGGGTGATGATGTTCGGCCTGGACCTGCTGTTGCTGGACCTGCTGTTGCTGGACCTGCTGTTGCTGGGCCTGCTAGAAGGGGAAGGAGAGCAAGAGGGGGAAGGAGAGGACTGTGTTTAGAAGGCTGCTTCCAGAACTACCACACTCAGAAGCGTTTTTACTGGGGATAGACACTGGGAGATAAAACCCTTTCATTTTATGTGTGGCTAGGCTGTGCTTATATTGTGGCTGGACACTGCTTTCTGACCTTTGTACAGTCTATATCTTCAAATCAAAGTGTGCTATAAACTGCTGTGAGCTCCTGCATCACTTGATTACATCATCATTGACTTTAACATTTTTTTTTATTGCATTTCAAAGAGTACATGTGACGCTCTGGTACATTATTTCATTTTGAAATTGTCATAAACACAATCTTCATTCAATTTCCTTTCATTTGATATATACTTTTATGTATCTATCTTCAATGCCTTCTGAATTATAAGCAATTGAAAATAATAAGCGTGATTTTTGTCTGTTTCTGAAAAAAATCTTAGCATGTGTCTTAGCAAAACATGATAGCAGCGAAAGGGTTAACCCTTTCCCATTTGCAGATTCTGCTCAGAAACTCTTCCTAGTATTCGGAGATTCCCCAAAGCGTGTGAATGAAAAGGTCAGACGCTGACCGATATCTTGTAAATAAGGCGATGTGTGGTACCAAACTCGGCATCATTCTTTCATTGGTTTATCCTGACTTTTGCGGGAAACTTCATTCATGAGGTGTGTGTAACCCCTAGTGCTTAGAGCATGATGGAAATTCCCCACCAGGCCTAAGTGACAGGCGGCGGGCTGTGGTGGGTGTAAATAAAAAGCGGGGTTTCCTGGTCGGCGGGCTGCGGCAGGATAAAATGGGAAATGGTTAAAGACACAGAAGATGTTTCCCTATGCTGCTGTTGAAGCTTTGGTAAACACCCACTTGTAAAATCTACAGTACTATGTCAGACAACGAATTTTCAGTCTCATCAGTCAACAAGGTGAAGGAGTTAGCACGACAGACCACTGACACCGAGCGTCGATTGGGCAAAAAAAACAAAAACAAAAACTAACTTGTACAGCAAAAGAAGTTACAGAAAATTATTACTTCTGGAGCTGATTCTGATTTGCAGTCTGTTGATTCTCTCAATAAGAGTAAAAATGACGATAATTTGGCGCATGCAGGTGATATTTCAGTGTTGATGTCCGAAGTCGGACTTGACCCAGATAAGAGTTCGGAGTGACATTACTAGCACTGGTGATTGTAAAAACGAAAGTACTGCTGCTCCTGGTGTGTTGTAAAGTATACTGAACAAGAAAATATATATGTTGTGGGTTTTTCTGGGCTGAATGGACCAGCAAGGCAGAAAATGATGTGAAGAAATGACAGAAAGCAAAGGAACAAGGCAGAAACAAAGAGAATGACAGAAAAGAGGCAATTTCTAGCACAGAATTTCCAAGAAGGTGGGGATATGATTTATACTGAAAGAGCCCTCGGTATCCCCATGGGGGGGTGTTCTGGGCAAAGTCTTTTCAGTTGATCGTGTTGATGCTGTAGAAGAGGTGGGCCTTTTGTGTATCCCTGAAAGGTGGTTTCGAAATATCATACATGCGTCTGCCTGTGTAAATTATGCTTTTGTGAAGTGCTTAGGGCTCTTGTGAGATGAGTAACCGTTCAAGCACTTGTTAGTATTTTTATGATTCATCATCATCATCAGGTGCCTTGCCAAATGGCGTTGGCGATCATGGCCTTCCACGTTTCTAACCCTTGTTGCCTCAAGCACCTCCTCCACCCTCTCTGTCTTCAGCCACTCTGCAAGTCCATCCAATATCTTCTCCCTGGGTCTACCTGGCGCTCTCTTTCCCTCCAGCTTTCCTGTTGCGACCAGGTGCTCCAATTTCCCTTTCCTCATAAAATGGCCTATAAATGTTGCCTGCCTTTTCCTGATCTTCCTTATGAATGATCTTCTTGTGTCTGCCTCCATCAAGACTGTCTCATTTGTTTTCTTTGCTGTCCATGGAACTCTCAACATACTTCTTAGAAACCACATCTCGGCTGCCTCAATCTTGTTCTGGCTTTGTTTGTCGACTGTCCACGCCTCACAACCGTATAACAGTATTGGTTCTATATAGCATTCAAGAACTCTCTTCCTAATGTTAATTGATATGCATTTGTCAGTAAGAATGCTTTTCATCTTCTTGAATGCTGTTTTGGCTCGGCTGATTCTGTTGGATTTTTATGATTAATACGACCAAAAACATCTGCACATCCTGGTCTTCTCTGTCTGATGTCAGACAAAACAACACTCCACTTGACAGTCTCACGAGAAGCCTGAAATCTGCCGTCCAGTAGATTGGATTGTGCCGGTAAACATTCAAACTGGACATCTATATCATCACCATCATCACCTTCACCCTGATAATAATAATACAATAATAATAATAATAACTACAATATTTATATAGCGCAAAATCTCAATAAAAATCAAATCTAAGCGCTGAACATACACTTACGCACGCGCGCACACACCACGCACACACACACGCACACATGGCTATAAATGGGGAAAAAGAATAAAAGCAATGGAAAATTATAGACAACATATTATATACAAATATATATTACAATGTGATTCCCCTCCGAGTGGAGACAGGCTACAGAGGGGGGACGAGTGAGGTCAGGATTTTATGCAGAGAAGAAAAGGTGAGTTTTGAGAGCGGACTTGAAGGAGACAAAAGTAGGTTGCTGACGGACAGAGAGAGGAAGTTTGTTCCAGGAAAGTGGACCAGAAACAGAGAAGGCTCGTGGACCATAGGTATTGAGCTTGGTGCATGGAAAGCGAAAAGTCAGAGGATCGGAGGCAGAGCGGAGGGTACGTGAGGGAACATAGATCTCAAGTAGGCTTGACAGGTAATCGGGGGCTGCGTTATTGAGGCTTTTGTAGCACATGGTGTCTAGTTTGTACTGTATGCGCTTTGATACAGGGAGCCAGTGAAGTTGTGCCAGGAGAGGAGATATGTGGTCAGCTTTTTTCTTTTTGAGTACAAGGCGTGCAGCATTGTTTTGAATGCGCTGTAGGATGTGAATGGTGGAGGCAAGAAGACCAGACAGGAGTGA
>JAPXFY010000030.1:41091134-41096134 GCA_030674185.1 Monoplex corrugatus | reverse complement strand
AACTGCACACACCATGGCCAACACCATGTCAACAAAGTCCAAAGGAACAGCACACACCATGGCCAACACCACGTCAACAAAGGAACTGCACACACCATGGCCAACACCATGTAAACAAAGTCCAAAGGAACAGCACACACCATGGCCAACACCATGTCAACAAAGTCCAAAGGAACAGCACACACCATGGCCAACACCACGTCAACAAAGGAACTGCACACACCACGGCCAACATCATGTCAACAAAGTCCAAAGGAACAGCACACACCATGGCCAACACCACGTCAACAAAGGAACTGCACACACCATGGCCAACACCATGTCAACAAAGTCCAAAGGAACAGCACACACCATGGCCAACACCACGTCAACAAAGGAACTGCACACACCACGGCCAACACCACGTCAAAAATGTCCAAAGGAACAGCACACACCATGGCCAACACCACGTCAACAAAGGAACAGCACACACCATGGCCAACACCACGTCAACAAAGTCCAAAGGAACTGCACACACCATGGCCAACACCATGTCAACAAAGTCCAAAGGAACTGCACACACCATGGCCAACACCATGTCAACAAAGGAACTGCACACACCACGGCCAACACCACGTCAACAAAGTCCAAAGGAACTGCACACACCATGGCCAACACCACGTCAACAAAGTCCAAAGGAACTGCACACACCACGGCCAACACCACGTCAACAAAGTCCAAAGGAACAGCACACACCACGGCCAACACCATGTCAACAAAGTCCAAAGGAACAGCACACACCACGGCCAACACCACGTCAAAAACGACAACCAGACTGAGGACAAGAGAAGGGAAAGGAGGAAATCTATAAAAACACCGAGCTGACATCACCAGAATGACGGAAACATTTAGCTGGGCAGTAACTAAGGTCAGTTTTTGATGTGTGGGTTAGGACAGAACTTGAGATACTCCACAGGTCAAACAAAAGAATCAACAAGACCGCTTGTGTTAGGTGAGAAACACAAACATGCAGTATCCTACTTCAGCTTTTACTTTTCCTATTGGGTATTAATTGTGCACATGAACAAACCGAGTTATTTCCTGCCCATCAACACTCATGGAATGAGTAGGAGCAAATAAGACACATTTTACTGAATCAAAAGAAAAAAAAAGAAGTGTCATGATTTTTAGTCTTATTAAAGAAAAAATGAGTGAAAAGAGGCTATTCAAAAATTCACACACACACACACACACACACACACATACGCGCGCGCGCAAACGCACGCATGCACACACACACACTCAAGAGATACATGCCACAACAAACAGCTCATAACCAACTAATGCTAATTCAAAAATGCAGACTGAAATCAACAGGTAAATAGACGGATAAATGAATGCATCAATACATCAATAAACACCAATGAACGCATACCAACAATACAACAAAATAACGTCAGTAAATGCACAGGAATAAAGTGTACAAAGAACGGTATAAACTCACATCCTGATCATAAGCCCTGATGATCTTGGTGTAGCCCATCTCTGTGGGGTTGTCCTCCTGCTCCCACATCTTCTCCACCATCTCCAGGTTTTGGAATCGGCAGTACTGAAACATAACACCATCGCATTTTGTACTTACCGTAAAGTTCAGGCTATTGGGCGCACCGGTATATAAGGTGCACCCACTGAATTATAGAAAAATCTGAACTATATTCACACATAAGCCACACTGGTTTATAAGCCACACTTTTTCAATGGCCAGGTCGATCGCCTTCAACTTGAAGGCTGCTTCGTAGGCATTATGTCGCGTTTTCGGCATTATGAGGGTGTACGCTTGAGCAGATCAGTTCTGAATACCGATCCATATGCTTCAATGTGTGCGGATCTGATTTAAAAACCTAAACAGTTAACAGTTAACTCTTTTACGTGAACAATTAACACTTAAATATGCAGCTCACCAAAAAATTCATGAAAGGTAAACACAATTTTGGTGAGTTAAAGAGAAGCTAAGAATATACTCCTGGGATTGGGGAAAATCCGCAAATAAGCCGCATCGTTTTATAAGCCGCAGAGGTTAAAGCTGGGGGAAAAAGTCGCGGCTTATAGCTCGAATTTTAGTTTACGGTACTTTCTGTGTTTATTTCTTTTTGTGGCAATGCATTCAACATGGTGTACTGAAACATGGCACCATCACATTTCGTACTTACATTCTGTATTGTCTTTAAAATCAAAAACAAGTACGACTGCCTGTCTTCAAGCAAACAGGAACCAGAAAAAACACGAAAAAAAAATCAGAATGCGTGTTTAAGACAACCAAATAAGACAGGCCTTTGTGTCAAGTGTAAAATCACAAACAAACAAACACCAAATACAAAAATTAGGAGAAGAGTGAAACTTCCCTGCTGCTTTGTATGCTTAACAAAGGCCAGTTGGCTGAAACTTTGCACCTGTCTTGTCTGGTTGTATTAACCCTTTGACTCCAGCACCCTGTCCATCGGCATCCTGCATTGTCAACCAAGACAGCAAAGCAAAAACTTAACTCTTTGACTCCCTCACCATATCCACCAGTTTCCTGCAGGAAGCTAGTGGATACGGTGAGGGAGTCAAAGGGTTAAGTTTTTGCAGCTGGTGGATAGGGTGAGGGAGTCAAAGGGTTAAATACACATTCTGAATCTTTTTTGTGTGTGTGTGTTTTTCTGGTACTGTGTTTAGTTCCTTTTTGTGGCAATGCATTCAACATGTGAAATTTGTTCTGGTTGCTCTTCCAACGGAGAATGTGTTGCTGTAATACAGCACCACCCTTTTTTCTGTATGTATGTATTTCTGTTGTCTTTGTATTAGTGGATTTTTACCCAACATATTTGCCAGGATCAACTCCTCTTTTTTTACAAACGGGTCTCTAACCATGACTGCCGCCAACATACACACACACACACACACACTCTCACGCACGCACGCACACATTCACTCCTCACACACACACACATTCAATCCTCACTCACACACACACACACACACACACACACACACACACACACACACACACCCCTCCCCAGTCCACACAAACCCCTCCCCCCATACACACACACACACTCACTCATACACACACACACACACATTCACTCCTCACACACACATACACATACACACACACACACACACACACATACACATACACACACACACACACACACACACACACACACTCACACCCTCACTCACACACCCACCCTCCGAAGTTCACACAACCCCACCCCCCACACACACACACACAAACACACATTCATACCTCACACACATCACACACACACACACACACACACACACACACACACACACTACCTGAATGAAGAGAGAGAAAGCAATAGGCATGGTATGTATCATCATGTAGAACTGACTGGGCTCCTGGTTGTCACGTAGATGGAGAAGTACCGTGTACACTACAAACACATAACAAACATTACACATTTATCATCGTGTACACTACAAACACATTACACATTTATCATCATGTAGACTACAAACACATAACACACTTATCATTGTATAGACTACAAACATATAACACACTTATCATCATGTAGACTACAAACACATAACACATTACACATTTATCATCATGTAGACTACAAACACATAACACACATTACACATTTATCATCATGTAGACTACAAACACATAACACATTACACATTTATCATCATGTAGACTACAAACACATAACACACATTACACATTTATCATCATGTAGACTACAAACACATAACACATTACACATTTATCATCATGTAGACTACAAACACATAACACATTACACATTTATCATCATGTAGACTACAAATACATAACACATTTATCATCATGTAGACTACAAACACATAACACACATTACACATTTATCATCATGTAGACTACAAACACATAACACATTACACATTTATCATCATGTAGACTACAAACACATAACACATTACACATTTATCATCATGTAGACTACAAACACATAACACATATTACACATTTATCATCATTCTGTGTACACTACAAGCACATAACACATTTATCATCGTGTTCACTACAAATAAATAACACACTTTATACACTTATCATCATGTAGACTACAAACACATAACACACATTACACATTTATCATCGTGTTCACTACAAACACATAACACACATTACACATTTATCATCATGTAGACTACAAACACATAACACATTACACATTTATCATCATGTAGACTACAAACACATAACACACATTACACATTTATCATCGTGTTCACTACAAACACATAACACACTTTATACACTTATCATCGTGTAGACTACAAACACATAACACATCACACATTTATCATCATGTAGACTACAAACACATAACACATTACACATTTATCATCATGTAGACTACAAACACATAACACACAAAACACATTTATCATCGTGTACACTACAAACACATAACACACATTACACATTCATCATCATTCTGTGTAGACTACAAACACATAACACACTTATCATCATTCTGTGTAGACTACAAACACATAACACACATATCATATTTACTGATGGCTCTGTTCTAGATGATGGTGCTGCGGGCGCTGGTTTTCTAATTCCAAAATTTAAAGTAGAAAAGGCTTACTCTTTATGACTTGGGTATTCAATTTTCACTTCTGAATTAGTTGCCATCCTAATGGCACTAAAATATATAGTGGATCTACCCATAACTTTGTATAGTATCTTATTATGTGTAGATTCGAAATCTGCATTACAATCCCTAAAAAGTTGTGAATACAAGGTAAATAGTAGGTTAAATATTTGAGATAAAGTTTCTAATTCATTGTTTAATAATATATATTACACAATTTACTTTTGTTGGATCCCATCACACTGTGGTATCATATATAACGACCGGGTCGACAGAATAGCTAAAAGTGCAGCACTGAATAGGGCTGGCAGTCCTAAACTTGATTTACCACTATTTGAGCATGAAATGAATGCTACATTA
>JAPXFY010000030.1:41089755-41091034 GCA_030674185.1 Monoplex corrugatus | reverse complement strand
TGTTGCATTTTCGGCATGATGAGGGTGTACGCTTGAGCAGAGCAGATCTGAATACCGATCCGAATGCTTCAATGTGTGCAGATTGATAAAAACGTGAACAGTTAACATTTAACTCTTTAACGTGAACAGTTAACACTTTAACATGGAGCTCACTGAAAAATTCATTAAAGGTAAACACAATTTTGGTGAGTTAAAGAGAAGCTAAGAACAGACGAGAATGTGACGCTCCTGGATCAGGAAAATCCGCAAATAAGCCGCATCGTTTTTTAAGCTACAGGGGTTAAAGCTAGGGAAAAAAGTCGCGGCTCATTACCCAAACTTTACAGTAATGATGGAAAACAAGACGAGTCACCATGGTCGAGTGGTTAACAGAACCGACTCACGATCGGAAGGTTCATCATCAAGTTCCCTGCCGCATGGCGTTGGTGATCATGGCCCTCCACATACGTCCATCACTTGTCGCTGCAAGTACATCTTCCACCC
This sequence comes from Monoplex corrugatus, assembly GCA_030674185.1. NCBI lineage: Eukaryota > Metazoa > Mollusca > Gastropoda > Littorinimorpha > Ranellidae > Monoplex > Monoplex corrugatus. Next base: position 41,090,551 of record JAPXFY010000030.1, on the reverse strand, counting down.
TCTCTGTCCTCAACCACCCTGCAAGTCCGTCCAATATTTTCTCCCTGCGACTACCTGGTGTTCTCTTTCCCTCCAGCTTTCCTGTTGTGACCAGGTGCTCTAATTCCCCTTTCCTCATAAAATTTCCTATAAATGTTGCTCGTCTTTTCCTAATCTTCTTTATCAATGATCTTCTTGTGTCTGCCTCCATCAAGGCTCTCGTTTGTTTTCTTGGAAGGCTGCAGGTTTGAATCCATCACTCCCATCAAGATCATTGTGGGATTTTTCCCCACCAGCTCTACCCACAGCTGAGGTGGTGTGTCACACGTTTCAGCATAATGTAAATAGCACAGAAGCAATGACTTATGTCAGTCTCAGAGAGGGTTCATAAAAGTGACTGGCTTCCCATACATGACTTTTTGGCCTATGCAACTCTCACTGAACTGGTTTTATTTTTCGGAGAATCAAAAATGGTTTTCACAAAAATGGCAACACCAGGACTGTCTCACAATGCTGCAAGTTTTCGACTTTGAAAGTACATGAATTGATTTAAGAAATTATAAGTGACTGTATGATGATTCAAAAGACAATTCTGACACAAAAAGAGGTTGAAAACAGCAGTAATTACTGGCTGCTGGAGAGAAATGTGCTTCATGCAGAGCAGACACTGCAAGTACTGATCCTATGAGCATGTGACAAAGGGTCTGTGGCCAGGGGCATTCTGGCAACCAGCCAACACCCTCAAAGTGTTGAAGTACACAGTCTGGAAAGAAAATCCACTGGCCACTTCCAGGGAGTAGTGTTACCAGAGGTAAAG
>JAPXFY010000030.1:41064755-41082255 GCA_030674185.1 Monoplex corrugatus | reverse complement strand
TTATGCAACCCCCTACCTTTATGCAACCCCCTACCTTTATGCAACCCCCTACCTTTATGCAACCCCACCTCTATGCAAACCCCTACCTTTATGCAATCCCCTACCTTTATGCAACCCCCTACCTTTATGCAACCCCACCTCTATGCAACCCCCTACCTTTATGCAACCCTACCTTTATGCAACCCCACCTCTATGCAACCCCCTACCTTTATGCAACCCTACCTTTATGCAACCCCCTACCTTTATGCAACCCCCTACCTCTATGCAACCCCCCACCTCTATACCACCTCTATACAACCCCCCACCTCTATACAACCCCCCACCTCTATACAACCCCCCACCTCTATACAATCCCCACCTCTATACAACCCCCCACCTCTATACAACTCCCCCTCCTCCCACTCCCATCCTGTCCTCCACCTTCCAGTAAGCATGTGTTTTCTGCCCTTCAGTATTTTGTCACTTTAGTGGAACACTGTGGTGAATGTGTGTGTGTGTGCTTTGATTTGAGTCATATATCAAGATTTAGCAGTTAACAACTATCATAATCACTATTATCATTAGTTGATTTAGCAGTTAACAAATATCATAATCATTATTATCACTAGTTGATAAAATCATCATCATCATCATCCCAATAATACTAATACTAATAATAACAACAAAAATAACACCACCACCAACAACAATAACAACAACAATAATAACAATAATAATAATAACAATAATAACAATAATAATAAACAACAACAACAACAACAACAACAACAACAACAACAATAATAATAATAATAATAATAAAAATAATAAAAATAATAATAATAATAATAATAATAATAACAAAAAGGATACTGTGTATAGGTGAGAGGGATGCCCACAGTGTGATGACGCACTTGGTTCAACACACGCAGCATCTGACTCATATTCACAAACGCCTCTGGCCGAAAATCCGTCAGGAAACACTTGCCGAAGGAGGCCGCCTGTTCAAACAAAATAAAACAAAGCGTCTATTAAGATCTACAACCATAACCATATCTCTACCATCCATTCACATCCTACAGCGCATTCAAAACAATGCTGTACGCCTTGTACTCAAAAAGAAAAAAGCTGACCACATATCTCCTCTCCTGGCACAACTTCACTGGCTCCCTGTATCAAAGCGCATACAGTACAAACTAGACACCATGTGCTACAAAAGCCTCAATAACGCAGCCCCCGATTACCTGTCAAGCCTACTTGAGATCTATCTTCCCTCACGTACCCTCCGCTCTGCCTCCGATCCTCTGACTTTTCGCTTTCCACGCACTAAGCTCAATACCTATGGTCCATGAGCCTTCTCTGTTTCTGGTCCACTCTCCTGGAACAAACTTCCTCTCTCAGTCCGTCAGCAACCTATTTTTGTCTCCTTCAAGTCCGCTCTCAAAACTCACCTTTTCTCCTCTGCATAAAATCCTAACCTCACTCAACCCCCCTCTGCAGCCTGTCTCCGCTCGGAGGGGAATCACATTGTTATAACATATAATTGTATATGATATGCTCTCTATAATTTTCCATTGCTTTTATTCTTGCTTTTATTGCTTTTATTCTTTCTCCCCATTTATAGCCATGCGTGTGTGTGTGTGTGTGTGTGTGTGTGTGTGTGTGTGTGTGTGTGTGTGTGTGGTGTGTGTGTGTGTGTGTGTGTGCGTGCATGTGCGTACGTGCGTGCGTGCGTGCATGCGTGTGTGTCTGTTTCAGCGCTTAGATTTGATTTTATCAAGATTTTGCGCTATATAAATATTGTAATTATTATTATTATTATTATTATTTACAGACATAACCCTGATTCTCTACTACACATTTTAACCACAACAGTAGATCTCTACATTCATAACTACAACCATATAATATCATGTGACAATACATCTAGCACAGACACATGATTGTGGCTCTGAAGAGACGAATTATTCACAGTGGGTAAATGGCTCTCATTGGCTCTCACATCCTATCCACCAACAGCAAAAACTTAACCCTTTGACATCCTCACCCTATCCACCAACTGCAAAAACTCAACCCTTTGACTCCCACACCCTATCCACCAACTGCAAAAAAATTAACCCTTTGACTCCCTCATCCTATCCATCAACTGCAAAAACTTAACCCTTTGACTCCCACACCCTATCCACCAACTGCAAAAACTTAACCCTTTGACTCCCATACCCTATCCGCCAACTGCAAAAACTTAACCCTTTGACTCCCACACCCTATCCACCAACTGCAAAAACTTAACCCTTTGACTCCCTCATCCTATCCACCAACTGCAAAAACTTAACCCTTTGACTCCCTCACCCTATCCACCAACTGCAAAAACTTAACCTTTTGACTCCCACACCCTATCCACCAACTGCAAGAAATTAACCCTTTGACTCCCTCATCCTATCCACCAACTGCAAAACTTAACCCTTTGACTCCCACACCCTATCCACCAACTGCAAAAACTTAACCCTTTGACTCCCACACCCTATCCACCAACTTCCCGCAGGAAGCTGGTGGATAGGGTGAGGGAGTCAAAGGGTCAGGTTTTTGATTTGTTAGCATGACTGACGACGCAGGATGCTGGTGGACAGGGTGCAGGAGTCAAAGGGTTAAATAAGTTAACCCTCTGGGCCCTACAGGTCGCAACACTTTGTGTGACCGTATTCCGAGTGCACGCTGTACGTCGCCACAGCACAGTGGGTCAAACAGCCGGGTCTCGCTCTATTTTTATATTATCCAATCAGAATAATTCCTTCCCAGTCGATGCAGAACACTTCAATTTGCACATGGCAGCCTCCACTGTGATAGTTTGGTGTACGTTTTGTCAGTTTTCACAATGAAAAGATGAACTCCTCAACCTTCGACCTCTCATGAGGCAAACAAGCGCCAGCGTATTTTCACCACTGAGCAAGTGCTCGAAGCTTTGTACGATTCCGATTCAGATAAGCAGGTAGTCCTTTCTGTAATACTTTTACACTGTTTTTTGTGGTTGTTTGTCAGTAGTTTGTCTCTTATGCATGCATTACTACGATGGGGTAGATTTTCAGTGCACTCTGCTCAGGAGCCCAGGAATAGTGTATTGTATGGCTCAGGGGGCTATGGCTCAAAGGGCTAAACCTGCACTCTGTCTCAACTCTCTAACACACATCTACACCTACCAAAACTGAGCTCAACATAAGAGCAGTGTTTTACAGGACACAGAACTTTGACAATTCCTCACACAGCTGTGATGGTGAGAATGGCGATAGTGGTGATGATGGTACAGATTTATTTCTGACTGAGACTATGTGACACAGCTGTACCCTATGCTTGGTTTCATAATATATTTGATATTAACCAGGCCCAAGAGACACAGATACCTGCAGTATTAAGAAACTTATCAGCTCAGGGGAGGAGGCAGTCAGGACCTAAAAATGAAAAAAAAAATTTTTTTTTGACTAATCTGGATTTGAACCCATGCCATTTCCAGTCAGTACTCTGTTGTGGTAACCACTTCTGCACACTGACAGGCTTCACTTTCTCACAATGACATTCTGTACTTTGGAATTATATGAGCGTATTACCTAAGTGTCTGAGAAAGTATACTACCTCATTTATCTACATGTAAATCATCAGATAAATCATCAGATTTACACACACATGCACACTACACAGGGAAATACACAAACAATTTCAAAAACTCATTCACTCACCCTCAGTAGCTGTTTCTGTTTGCCAGGTTCGAACTCATGTCCAGCAGCCTGAATGCACTGGTTGACAGCAGTGTCCAAACGTTCCTTGATCATACGCAGGTACTCGTCTGCCTTCTGGTGTTGTTTCTGGTATTCCCTGTTGGCCTCAAACAGCATGGCCCCCGGCTCCATGGAGCCAATCTTGAAGATCTGTTCGGTCACCGCTGCCGCACACAACATCATGGCTTTTAACTCTTTGGAGACGCGCTCTAAAATGGCTGCTGAAACTCTCGAGACACACTGTTTTTCGTACTTTTAAAAAAATTATGGAGAATAACCAACGATAATATACTTATCATTTTATATATGTTTAAAAAGTTCGTACTTTTTAAAAAATTATGGAGAATAACCAACGATAATATACTTATCATGTTATATATGTTTAAAAAGGTCATTATGTCTACTTTGTAACTGTGCAGACCGTTAGTTTAATGCATGCTTTCATTTTTTCTGGTTTACCAATGAAAAAGGCATAGACAGACAAGCAGGCAGACAGACAGACAGAGAGAGAGAGACAGACAGACAGATGCAAATAGCTAAAAGAAAAGAAAAATTCCAGATGTACACACACATGACTTATCAAACTGCTGCTTGTAACCCATTAAATATCCATGTCACAATGTAATCCATTAAATATCCATGTCACAAAACTACACTGAACACATGTCACAGGATATACATTCTTAACTGGAAGTCACTATGAATTCTGCTTTTATGAATATTTTATCCAAAACATGATTAAATGAAGGCGTAGAGTCTTCTGACTCTTCAAAATTCCTTTGTTTCGGGTACCGCGAAAACAAGCCAAAAATACAGTTCCAACAGTCTCCTCCGGTTGAAGGGAAAGAAATCTACTTAGACAAGTGGTTAAACTGTGCTTTCAGCATAATCTCCCTTATATAGTATGCAAATTGTCTCAGTAAAAAAGTCATATCATCCTCCGCCACTTCAGCTGCAGAGCATCACAGTCAAGTGACTCAGCTCCGCAGCCTGAGCTGCGGAGCATCGCCGAGTTAACTACTGGTTTCACATCAGGGTAAATGCACAACCCAGGAGTGAAATCGCACTAGGAACTCGATGTTTCACAGAAGGAAGAATAAAAAAAGGGTTTGGTTCACAGTAAATTTTCACTTGAACAGGGTGGGGGCTCAAGCCTGGCTGATGCCAGAACATATCATGAATAAGCACAGAGTACAGCTCTGTCATGCACTCTCAGTCTAAAATAGAATTACGCAACACTGTCACCATCATCCCTGATTTTCATCGTATCGTCATAGTATTGCAAAAATGTGTCCCTGGCTCTGTGGCTCTCCATATTGTGCACTCCTGGTATCTCAGTAGGTTTAACACTTTGGCGTCTTGACGGCAGTCTGCTGCCGCCCATCTGTACCGCAGTCTTAGTCGTGACAGCAGGCTGGTGCCGTCGGAAAATGCCATTTTTTTATTTATAACATGAGCAGTATTCGAGGGAGAAAACTCCTGAAAGTCAAAGTATAATCATCTATGCATCGATTGCTTCCCTTAGACCATATCTAATCATCATACAGTCTTTGTTTTAACGAAGTTTCTAGAGTCAGTAAGCGAATCTGTATTCACCTATTTTCAAAATGGCGGCAAGGCGACTTCGGAACCGGCGTATGTTTTCTGTGCAAGAGGCGATCGATATCATCCAAGCTGAAGGATCTGATGATGAATTAGATCTTGTTGGTGAATTATCTGTCGAAGATAGGGATGATTTGTTGGATTCAGATGGCCGAAAACACGCGATTTCAGGGGTCAACAAGCACTATTTGACTGCGACTCCATTGAGTTAATGTATGTTGAAGGCCAAGTAGGCAGTGTGGGGAGCAGTGATGCAACTGCCACAACAACATGGAAGACAGGGCAATAAAACAACAACAAAAACAACAGATGGAGCAATACAACAACAACAACAAAACAGCAGCAACAAGAACAACACCAACAAACAAAACACACAATGTAGGCAGGATCAGAACAGTGACTCACAAGGTACTCTCTGAAGGAACTCATGCATGTCGTTGCCAATGACACGAAGTCCGTCTTCTTCTGGTAGCAGGTACACCGGGCATTCAAAGTTAAATGTAAAACTGGGTCAAGGATATAACGGATACCCAATATACTAACATGCACACACAACACACACACGCACGCTACATGCACACACACACACACACACATATACATGCACACACACACATACATACACACACACACAGACACACACACACACACACACACACACACACACACACACACACACACACACAGACAAACACACACAAACACACAATCACAGACATAAACATACACACACACACACACACACACACAAACACACACAAATACACACAATTACACACACACACAAACACACAATCACAGACACATAAACAAACACACACACAATCACAGACACATAAACAAACACACACACACACAAACACACACACAAACACAAACACACACACAAAAGGATATTTGATCCAGTATTTCTGGGGTCCAACCACCAACAGGAAGCGTTCCCACAGTGCCACAATGGCACCATTACCACACCTGCAGGACAACAATACATGAACCTTTATGTCATTCATAAATCAACAGGCTTGTGAAATTTAACTCAAAGTGGCCGCCAGTGTTCAAGCAACAACACACAAAACAGAATCAGAAACAAAACAGCCTTCAAGCAACAACACACAAAACAGAATCAGAAACAAAACAGCCTTCAAGCAACAACACACAAAACAGAATCAGAAACAAAACAATGTTCAAGCAACAACACACAAAACAGAATCAGAAACAAAACAGTGTTCAAGCAACAACACACAAAACAGAATCAGAAACAAAACAGCCTTCAAGCAACAACACACAAAACAGAATCAGAAACAAAACAGCCTTCAAGCAACAACACACAAAAACAGAATCAGAAACAAGACAGTGTTCAAGCAACAACACACAAAAACAGAATCAGAAACAAAACAGTGTTCAAGCAACAACACACAAAAACAGAATCAGAAACAAGACAGTGTTCAAGCAACAACACACAAAAACACAATCAGAAACAAGACAGTGTTCAAGCAACAACACACAAAAACACAATCAGAAACAAGACAGTGTTCAAGCAACAACACACAAAACAGAATCAGAAACAAAACAACGTTCAAGTAACAACACAAAAACAGAATCAGAAACAAAACAGCCTTCAAGCAACAACACACAAAAACAGAATCAGAAACAAGACAGTGTTCAAGCAACAACACACAAAAACACAATCAGAAACAAAACAGTGTTCAAGCAACAACACACAAAAACACAATCAGAAACAAAACAGTGTTCAAGCAACAACACACAAAAACAGAATCAGAAACAAAACAGTGTTCAAGCAACAACACACAAAAACACAATCAGAAACAAAACAGTGTTCAAGCAACAACACACAAAACAGAATCAGAAACAAAACAGTGTTCAAGCAACAACACACAAAACAGAATCAGAAACAAGACAAAACAAGAGAAAACAAGACAGCGTTCAAGCAACAACACACAAAATAGAATAAGAAACAAGACAAAACAAAACAAAACAGCCTTCAAGCAACAACACACAAAACAGAATCAGAAACAAGACAAAACAAGACAAAACAAGACAGCGTTCAAGCAACAACACACAAAACAGAATCAGAAACAAGACAAAAAACAAGACAGCGTTTAAGCAACAACACATGAAAACATATGGACTATAATTATCTAAGAAGGAAAAACCCAACATCTAAATGCATCTACATGTACACAATCATCAATTCTAGGAAAAAGTATATAAGATTTTCTAGAGCACACACAGGAGAATGGACCATCAAGGCAAAAAATGACAGGAAGAAATAACAGAAAGTAAAGGAGCAAGACAGAAACAAAGAGAATAACAGAAAACAGAAAAGAGGAAATTTCTAGCACAGAACGTCCAGAAGTAAGGACAGTCCTTGTTTGTCATGGCAGTCCATCACTACTAGCCATACTGAAACTGACACACGAGGAAAGACATGCAGACCAGTACTACTTGAAAATCAGACTTTTATAATACATGATGCCATATTCTGGAGACTATAAATCAAATGTGATGTGTATTTAGCTTACCAGGCTAACTGCTGCGGCTTGGCAGCTGACTTGGTTTCAAATTCTCCAAAACGATTCTACAAGAAATGGAAAGAAAAAACATGGTTATTTGACATGTACAGTCCCGTTAAGCTAGAATGAAAACTATTTTAAGATAAAACAAGAGATGAACAGACAGTGGAGAGAAAAGGAAGAGTGTACGAGAACAAGAACAAAAGCAATCAATTTTACACCCACCACCCGACAGTATCACCCAGTTTGACGGTAGCCGTCGCAGCAGACGTCACAACAACTCTTCACTTACTCCGGTCTTGACTTTTCCAAGCTACTTTGTAGACCTTCAGACCACTGATGATGACAATGTTGTTCATATACAAAGTGGGCAATCTGCCTAGATTTAGTTTGATCTCAAACTTTTTCTTGCAAAATTGTTGTCATCACAATTGTGTCATATTGTCCGTTCATGGCAGGTGTATCTAATTTTTCTTTTGTTGATTTCTGCCAGTAGATGGTTTTGCACTGTGGGTTTGTTCAAGATGCTTTCATTTGTTCTTTCATCGGTCCATTTAACTCTAAGAGAATAGCCTGTAGAAGCACGTCTCTGCTGCTTCAATCTTATTTTCATCTGCTTTTCTGTGTGTCCAGGCTTGACAGCCATATAGTATCACTGGCCAGATCAGGCATGTTTAATATTCTGATTTTAAGGGCTGTTGGTACAGTTCTGTTTTTCCAAATATTACTGAATTAGATTATTTTTCTGTTTTGCCATTCCTACTCAAAGTTTTGGTGTCTTTAATACAGATGCCATTAAGAACCTTAACTGAGCCTATTGTTCTTTAAAATCACACTTTCTACCGCAGTCTTGTTGATTTGAATATTTTGATACGCTTGACTTTCTTCTCCTTCTAGGTGCATTACTTCTGTCTTCTTGGCATTTAGATTTTAGCCTTGTCTTCTGTAAGGTTGTGGATTCAAATTCCATCAATCCTACTACAATCACTGTGGGATTTTTCTGCCCCAACTGATTCCGACCCAGAGTTGAGACTGCTATGGGCTTATAAGGAAGACCGGGACCACATGGTAGTTTCTCATCCACTTCACGGATACATCACTGACGGAGTTGCTGAAATTTCCTGACAAATACGTGTCTGGTATCTCTTGGACTGTTGACACCAGGATACACCATGAAATCAAGCACACAGGACAGTCTTGTCATACAATCACAGAGGACAGTCTTGTCATACAGTCTGACTGTTAACACCAGGATAAACCATGAAACCATGAACAGAAGACAGTCTTGTCATACAGTCTGTTGACACCAGGATACACCATGAAATCAAGCAAAGACAGTCTTGTCATACAGAATGTTGACACCAGGACACACCATGAAATCAAGCACACAGGACAGTCTTGTCATACAGTGTCACACTGTTGACACCAGGATACACCATGAAATCAAGCACACAGGATAGTCTTGTCATACAGTCTGACTGTTGACACCAGGATAAACCATGAAACCAAGCACACAGGATAGTCTTGTCATACAGTCTGACTGTTGACAACAGGATACACCATGAAATCAAGCAAAGACAGTCTTGTCATACAGACTGTTGACACCAGGATACACCATGAAACCAAGCACACAGGACAGTCTTGTCATACAGTCTGACTGTTGACACCAGGATACACCATGAAATCAAGCACAGAGGACAGTCTTGTCATACAGACTGTTGACACCAGGATACACCATGCAATCAAGCACACAGGACAGTCTTGTCATACAGACTGTTGACACCAGGATACACCATGAAACCAAGCACACAGGACAGTCTTGTCATACAGACTGTTGACACCAGGATACACCATCAAACCATGAACACAGGACAGTCTTGTCATACAGACTGTTGACACCAGGATACACCATGAAACCAAGCACACAGGACAGTCTTGTCATACAGACTGTTGACACCAGGATACACCATGAAACCAAGCACACAGGACAGTCTTGTCATACAGACTGTTGACACCAGGATACACCATGAAACCAAGCACACAGGACAGTCTTGTCATACAGACTGTTGACACCAGGATACACCATGAAACCAAGCACACAGGACAGTCTTGTCATACAGACTGTTGACACCAGGATACACCACGAAACCAAGCACACAGGACAGTCTTGTCATACAGTCTCAGACTGGAATGGAACTCCATCATGAGTACCATGTCCATCACCATCATAGTTTATAATACAAAAATTTGTTCAGATTCTGTGACAACTGAACTGGATTAGAAAATAGGATGAAAAAAACAAACAAACAAAAAACAAACAAACAAAAAACAAACAAACAAAAAAACTCAAATTTAAAGAATGAAAGCAACAATGTTCATACTGCCAAGAAGACAGGAAAAAATAAACAACTTGCTGCCAATTCTTTTCTCTCCTGCATAAAATCCTAACCTCACTCAACCCTCCCCTCTGCAGCCTGTCTCCGCTCGGAGGGAATCACATGGTTATAATATATAATTGTATGCTATGCTCTCTATAATTTTCCATTGCTTTTATTCTTGCTTTTATTGCTTTTATTCTTTCTCCCCATTTATAGCCATGCGTGTGTGTGGGTGTGTGTGTGTGTGTGTGTGTGTGTGTGTGTGTGTGTGTGTGTGTGTCTGTATGTGTGCGTGCGTGTGTGTGCGAGCATGCGTGCCTGCGTGTGTGTCTGCTTCAGCGCTTAGATTTGATTTTATCAAGATTTTGCGCTATATAAATATTGTAATTATTATTATTATTATTATTCTTACCCGAGAATGTGATATTTTCTAACCAGCTGCTTGTATATGTGATTCTGTTGGCTGACTTAAAAAGTTTAACCTTGTCCTCTTAGTCTACATACTCATTTTATTGCATTTAACTCACTTTGATTTTAATGTGCATATCGCATTGCATCTTTAATCAAATTTTTCTATACCTACCAATGTTGTTTGTCAATGAGTATTGCCCTTTTTATCCATCGTTAAAAGTCCTAACCAAGGCATCTGACTCTTATGATGTGCTTTTATAACCGTACATTTTTAGAATTAGTCATAATCTTTGATATTGTGTTCGACAAAGAGGGAGGGGGAGAAAGATGAGGGGAGGGAGAGGGTGAGAGAGGGGTGAGAGAGAGTGAGAGAGAGTAAGAGCATGTGTGTACATTTGTTTATGCGTTCTTGTTCCTTGTGTATTTTAATGCGAACGCCAAAACAATTTCCCATTGCGATGTTCTGGGCTAAATAAAATTCTTGTATCTTGTATCAATAAAGGAAAAAAAAACCCACAGACTATTACCAATAAAGAAAAAACCCAAACCACTGTCAATAAAAAAAAAATATAAAAAAAACAGACTTCATCAACAAAGAAGAAACAGACAGATTGTTATCAATACAGAAAAAAAAAAACTACTGAGTACTGTCAATAAAGAAGAACAGAGTGTCATCAACAAAGAAGACACAGACAGACAAACAAAGACAGAAGCTGACGGTCACCATGAGGTCAGAAGATCCCATCCAGATATGTCCCTTGCTGGTGAAGAGGACGACAAACTTGTGGTTGAAGGACACCGCCATGTCCAGGTAGTCTCCCATGTCCTCCTTGTCTGTCTTGGGGTCCTGACACACACACACACAGAAAGGTCAAAAGTAGATAAAGGTTAACTCACTCCCTACGTACGATTATGCCCCTTGCCGTTCCCCTGATACGCACCAATTGTATAGGTCATGAGAAAAATTCTCATACAAACAAATGAAAACAGAAAGTTTTGAAATTTGGCGGGTCATATATTAAAAGATTGTTGTACAACATGCTGAAATTTCAACTGTCTAACCCTCATGGTTGCTGAGTAATGGTACAAGTAAAATTACACACATTTTCAGGTGAAAAATATCTTACAAAATACAGTGAGGTCAATACATCAGTTCTTACAGTCATATTTTGAATGAAATTTCATAAAATCCAGCGTGCACACACTCCACGTGCACTGAAGGAAGAGATTGTGTTGAACAGCGCTGAGTTGTTGAGTACTGTTCAGCCATTTGCTTTTCCGTCATCTACTTAACTGCATAGTACAGTGACTTCATGGCCTGAAACGAGGTTAGGAATGACCAAAGAATCTATTTCTGGCTATTAGTTTTTGTCAACGGAAATACTGAAAGCCCCGCGAATTTTCAAAACTCAAGTCGGATTTCTCCGACGCTCGTAGACAAGAGTTGTTAAGACATGATCGGGAAATCCCGATGCTTGAAGCGAGAGAGTTAACCCTTTCGGCCCCTTATTTCTAGTCCTTAGTTATCCTCTCTTTCCCTCTTTTCCAAACTGTAGACAACCCTTCATTCCCGGGTTTCTGGGACGATCTATACTGAACTGTACAGTGACTTCATGCGAATGGATATAGCAGACGAGTTATGGCTTGCATGTACATAAAACTATATATGAATGTGTTCAGGAATGAATGTATTATATGTCTGTCATATTCAAAAGAGGGGTGCGACACATTCGGTGACATGCAGGTGTGAGACAGGTAAGATGTGGACCATAAATTACACACATGACAGACAAAACAAAACAAAATACGAACAGAAAAACAGATATGGCGTTGCCTACCTTTACTTGTTCTGTGAAATATCGGAGCAGCATGTACATGTATATTCCCCCTTGTATGGCAATGCGTCAGTGTCCCATTGTCCTCATCACTAGTATTCACAAACTGTCAAATTTGTCCTTATGGTACAGCTTCAGTCACACACATTCAGTATTGATATATCTATGTACACACAAACTACAGCACTAGCTAAATGTTCCATGGGAATAAAAAAATAATCTGACATGTGTCCAATGAAATGCCAAGCAGTTTGTCACTGTCACTGTCACCATGTCACCCCCACTGCACAGGTAAGTTAGTGGCTGTAATCAACCACAGTGTGGTATAACACGAAACAGTTTTTCTGGGGGTTACAACACAAATAAACGTCACATTTCTGGCACTTCATGCTGGTCTTCCTCTTTTTTCCGCATTTACATTTGTAAATTTGCAAATTTTTGCAAAAAGTTCGTCTGAATAAAACAGACTGAAATACTGAATAGCTGACATCGATGTGTCTAACACACGCGATGGTCCAGGGCGCTGTCGAAAGGTATGTTTCGTTTCTGATGGTTGAAACACACCTTGGGTCCATTTGAAACGAGGTTTCACATAGAAGAGTGGTAACCTTTCATCATCCAGTTCATCACCACTGTCCGAATCCTGTGCATCAGCAACAGCTTGATCAATTTCCCTCCACTGTTCTTCTGTCAAATCTAACAGATCGAACCCATCAACACCACCTACTATTTCATCTTCGGAAAATTCGCCACGCTCACTCGAATCGCTATCCATCTTCTCTCTTTGGCTTACGCTATGCGTCTGACAAAGACGAACTCTGCCGTCTTACAAACAGGAAAAATTCCCGTGGGAAACTAACCACAGCATCCCGTTATAATCAAACCCAGGACAGTAAGATAAACACTGGCCGGTGCCAGACTACTGTATACGGTGGCAGGGGAATGTAAGGTATGTGTTTCTAACGGTTCAGCCGGTGCCCGGTCTTCCGGGCCGTGGGAAGGAAAGGGGGATATCTCTGCTGTCGGATGTCCGGGCAGCGGGAATGAAAGGAATATTTTCAGCTGACCGGACAACAGGGCTGTGGGGCTGAAAGGGTTAATTAATCATTTGGTGCTGCCACATATCTTTTTAACAACAGATCCCGATGGTGAGATGTCAAAATCAGGAAACAATCCTCAAGTTAACAGTTAAAAGACTGTTTATTCTCTCTTTATCTGTCCACTTGCACCACTAATGGTGTCACAGGGAGACAGAAATGATGGCCAGCAATGAGCCAGACGACCAAAACAGGAGAAATGCTGTATAATGTCAAACAATAAGGAGAAAGTGGAAAACAAATCCCTCAGTCCTGAAATCATTTTTTTCATAGTAAGTTCGAAAGTTTCAATCCTGAGATGTGACATACCAAATTATCCTTAAAAACTGTTCTTGTCAAACTTTTTTAAACACTAAACAGGACATCAGTCCTTCTGTGCACCTTGAAACATGATCTTGTCTTCTTCCATCAGTCAGATTCATTTTCACTTTTGGGGTTTTCTGTTTATTTGTCTTTTGGATTAGACAATAGACTCAAGTGTAAACTGAGGTCCCGACAAGAACCCAAACATAAAAGAGTCATCCTGCAAAATTCTGTAGGAAATCCATTTTATTCAACGGGTAAACAAAAATCCACATGGAAAAACAAACAAAAACAAAACAAAACAAATAACAAAAGCTCACCAACAAATGACCTGAAGGGGAGCTGGAATGACCAGCTGAAATTTTACACAAAAATCTGTTGTGGCAAAAAAAAAAAATAAAAAAATAAAACACTAAAACAAAAAACCAACCACAGTTATGTAAAATCAGTAGGCCTCAGCATGTTTGTATGCAGGTTTATGGCAGATGCCATGGTGGTTTGGGACACCCTCCATCATATGGCATTTGTTGTGTTAACACATATGAAATCATCCAAATGCTGTAATGGCTGGGAAAATGCAGCCGTGTTACAGCTTCTTGTGGCCCAGTGTTATTATTTCATTACAGTCTTCACAGATGGATGGACACTCTGAAGGCGACGCTGGCTTGCAACCTTGAGAAAACTGCAAACTATCTATTTTTAACAGAAAATTCCAATTTTTTTCAAAGAAAATTGAGAAAACTGCAAACTATCTATTTTTAACAAAAAATTCCAATTTTTTTCAAAGAAAATTGAGAAAACTGCAAACTATCTATTTTTAACAGAAAATTCCAATTTTTTTCAAAGAAAATTGAGAAAACTGCAAACTATCTATTATCTATTTTTAACAGAAAATTCCAATTTTTTTCAAAGAAAATTTCAATGCACAAAAAGCAAAAGTTTATTTCTCTTCAGAGTGTCCATCAATCTGTGAAGACTGTAATGAAATAATAACACTGGGCCACAAGAAGCTGTAACACGGCTGCATTTTCCGGGAATTCCCAGCCATTGTGCCACCCTTTAGTTGCAAGCCAGCGTCGCCTGCGTGTGCCATTTTTAGCCAGGCAGGGTCGACCAAAGTCCGTCAGTGTAGCGCGTCTTTGTGCTCCCGCACTAGTGATAAAGGGACGGGTGAAAAGGGTGTGGGGAGTGGAAGGGAAGGGGCGTGCTATTAATAGCCGGCAGAAAGTGGCCAACTAAAGTATCTCAGATTTGTGCGCCATGGTAATCTTATGGTATTTCCTCTTATTCACGGCATAATCAGAAAAGAATAAGACTGAGAAGAAGACGAAAGGGAGGAGTTGGAAGATGTGGAGAAGAGGAATGAATTCTCACCATCAGTCATTATGTTGCTTGTCTGTTTATACCTTTGATTCCCGCACCCTGTCAACCAGCATCCCACATTATCAAACCATGTCAGCAAAGCAAAAACTTACACTATCCACCAGCTTCCTGCAGGAAGTCCATGGATAGGTTGAGGGAGTCAAAGGGTTAAGTTTTTGCAGTTGGTGGACAAGCTGCAGGCGTCAAAGGGTTAAGTGTGTGCATACATACTTGCATATTTGTCTGTCTGTCTGTGTATGTCTGTTGGTGTGTGCAAAAGTGTTCATAAAAGAACATTTATCATATCATACGCATAGGATATTGGTGTTTTCTTCTCTTGTTGTATGTCATACCAGGCTCACATCACTGATTTGTTGTTGACTTATGTTATGGTGTTATTTGGTCCCCTTCTTACCCACTGGACGAGGCGGCAGGGAAGTTTTTAGTCCCGTTTTTATTATCCATTGTTTGGTGTCTGTGATCTGTTTGTGACCGTGTGTTCGCGCTTGACAAAGGCTAGTTGGCTGAAAATTAGCGCTTGTTTTGTTTTGTTTTGTTGGATACGCGCTTATATTGGTTTTCTTGTTCTTCTGGTTCCCGTTTGCTTGGGCGCGGGCAGTCACACTTGTTTTGGATCTTATGGTGCTATGTACACATTTTCTGTACAGTGCAAAGTGCTTGGGAACTTCTTGGGATGTTGTGCCATATAAACCTCTCATCAATATCATTATCTTTCCAATTCTTTCACAACTCAAGGGGATAACTCTACCTGTTTTTGGTATTGTCCCCCTTGGTCCACGATGAACAGTTCACTGCCCTTGCCCACCAGGGCGCGCACCTGTCTGTCCATGACCACAATGTCCCAACAGTTGGGGGTGGTGTTCAAATCTGAAACAAACATTAAAATGTGTAAATAGATAAATTCATACTGTGACCATGAAGCCCAATAAAACACAATCCTCAGTAACAAAAGAACTAACGATAACCATCATGACTACGGTCTCAAACAAGATCACACAACTGTTGCTGACAAACGGCACCTGAACACTAACTGGTGACTCTCACAGAAGGAGGTATGACATAGAACAGGTTAGTGAAATGATAAATGTCCATAGACAACTGATAACTGATTCAAACAAAAAATAATCTGAAGACATACATCAACAAATCTGACCAGATGAAAATATGTACTGCTCGGCACCAAAGAAATTTCTAGCCAATGTCCAAACCTCACTTTCTTTCTCTGTTTCACACACACACACACACACACACACACACACACACACACACACACACACACACACACACACACACAAACACAAACACACACACACATACATACACACACACACACACACAAACACACACACACATACACACACACACACACACATACACACACACACTATCACAAACACACACACACACATACACACACACACACACTATCACACACACACACACACACACACACACACACACACACACACACAAACACACATACACACACACACACACACACACACACACACACACATACACACAAAACAAACAAAAAACACTACCAACCAAACACTATAGCAGAGAACCACACAACAACACATCAAATCACACACATACTAAGCCACAAAACACCACATACACACCACATACACACCACATACACACCCACATACACACCACATACACACCACATACACACCACATACATACCATATACACACCACATACACACCACATAACACCACATACACACCACATACATACCACAAAACACCACAACATACCACAAAACACCACAACATACCACATACATACGACAAAACACCACAACATACCACATACATACCACATACATACCACAAAACACCACAACATACCACAAAACACCACAACATACCACATACATACGACAAAACACAACATACCACATACATACCACATACATACCACAAAACACCACAACATACCACATACATACCACATACATACCACAAAACACCACAACATACCACATACATACCACAAAACACCACAACATACCACATACATACCACAAAACACCACAACATACCACATACATACCACAAAACACCACATACATACCACAAAACACCACATACATACCACAAAACACCACATACATACCACAAAACACCACATACATACCACAAAATACCACAACATACCACATACATACCACAAAACACCACAACATACCACATACATACC